>JAHDVE020011634.1:0-101461 GCA_022606495.2 Halesus radiatus
GTATTGTAACATGTAAACCCTCATCTTTATACTATTTAGCAATGGCTAAATGACAACCAAATAGTTCTATAACTATACGACGAGGAAAATTTTTGGAGGTGAATACGCAAACTATCCAATGGATATTGGTATACTGTGTCTAATTCTTTAGATACATATAAAAAAAAAAAAAAAACCCTGTTGAAACTGCATGGTAATTGTAATTTTTTGTTAAGAGGAAGAGAGGATTAGTTAAGTAGGGTATTATTATTAATAATAAAAATAATTTTTTTGAAAATTTTGAAGTGGGAGCTTGAGTTCTCCAAACCTCACAAGTGTTAACCTAGAGAAATTGACTCTCATAAAGTGAGGAAGTGTTTGGTTCATGTAACTTGTTTATTTTTATTTATTTTATAAGTTGCTTGAGGATTATAAGTATGAAGTGTTTCCTTGCGTTTCGGTTATGCTTAACCACCAATGTATCACAACTTGATTTTTTGTGTATTGTCATACTAAGATATACCATTTTGTTTGTCAATTTTGACTTTTGTTTTATATTGGTTGTTACTTGTTTTCTTTGTTTTCAGTTTTTTCTGTAATTGAAAAGAGTAGAGAGGAAGGTTAGGTCAAATTTTACTTCACTTCGCGGCATAAAATTTTTACGGGGAAGCGGGGAATTGTAACGTAAATACTGACCCCGAGTCTATGATTGGGATAATTGTCTACGGAAGAGATTGGTGAGAGGATGTCTATGGGAGACGGAGGACGGAAGGCAGCAACTCAACATGGCGGGCGACATAACCTGACTGGAGCGGTCGTGATCGACGGGGGTTTTTTTTTGGGAGAGATTATGTATTTGATTTTCTATTTTGTTTGACGTCGGAGGGCGTCTACTGAATTTGCCCGAAGTGGGTGTGTTTTTGTTTTATTGATTGATCGATGGCCGGATTGTGAGGCTATGAAGCCAAACCGCGCGTGCCTGCTGCTTTGGTGAAAATCTCGGAAGAAGTGATGAGCGGACCAAAAAGGACATAAGGTAGCATCTGCATATTCCATTGTTTGGACCCCACGGAAGAGGCTGTGGCGGATGGCGCTTCAGAAGAGTCGTCCTAGACTTCTTTTTGGAGATTACTACGATCGGTGAGCATCTGGACCTGGAGAGGCCTTCCATGATGCTGAGGAGAGGAGTTGGACCATGAGAGCCATCAATTATTGTTTGAACCTTTTCGTGTTGGGATCAATCCTTCTCTTTACTCTTTTTCTTTGCTAAACCATGATAGACGTGGTTATAGAATCATTAAATTTATGTTCTTTCCTTTTACAAGGGTTTTATTTACTGTATCAATCAATACATCCCACTTCCCTGTGCTTCACCATCATTCTCACCCACGAATCTTGAGATGAGAGAACAATAGCCGTCGTATCATTTTTACGCTACAGGTTATAAATAATAAACCACCTATCTTAATTATACTTCTATACGTATTAATGTCAGGATCTGAATATCTTCCTTATACCACAATCGGTATAAATGTCAGGATATGAATACCTCACTTATACTACTATAGGTATTAGTGTCAAGATATGAATATCTTACTTATACTACTATAGGTAATAATGTCAGGATATGAATACCTTACTTATACTACTATAGGTATTAATGTCAGGATCTGAATATCTTCCTTATACCACAATCGGTATTAATGTCAGGACATGAATACCTTACTTATACTACTATAGGTATTAATGTCAGGATATAAATACCTTACTTATACTACTATAGGTATTAATGTCAGGATATGAATACCTTACTTATACTACTATAGGTATTAGTGTCAAGATATGAATACCTTACTTATACTACTATAGGTATTAGTGTCAAGATATGAATATCTTACTTATACTACTATAGGTAATAATGTCAGGATATGAATACCTTACTTATACTACTATAGGTATTAATGTCAGGATCTGAATATCTTCCTTATACCACAATCGGTATTAATGTCAGGATATGAATACCTTACTTATACTACTATAGGTATTAATGTCAGGACATGAATATCTTACTTATACTACTATATGTATTAATGTCAGGATATAAATACCTTACTTATACTACTATAGGTATTAATGTCAGGATATAAATACCTTACCTATACTACTATAGGTATTAATGTCAGGATATGAATACCTAACTTATACTACTTTTATTACGATTAACAAAAATAGTTATACATTAATACATAATATTCAATGAATGTGCAAGCAAACGCAGGAGAACTATTCGCCGGCAACCAAGAAGGAATCATTATCATTCCACTAGCTCGGATCGTCGAGGTGTTTGTATTGAATTCTAAGTTAGTTCTGTCATTGGATGACGAAGCTGGATGTGCTGCTATATTCGCTCACCAAAATAAAATGACGCTGAAACAGTTGAAAGACTCAACACGCATGTCTACGTATACAAGTTGGACGATACTTACACAAGACTTTTCCTATACTCCGTCCTAGTAATACATTGTACCCTTGTTAAGAGGAACGGCAGCGCTGCCTGTTTCATACATAACTTAATTTTGGATTTGAAGGCAAAATACCCATCCAAATGATATCCAATAATATATTTTTTTTAAATTAAAGATTTAGTAAATATCTAGTACGAATGAGAGGTATTTTATTTATTTTTATTTTAAATTATGAAGTAATTTAAAATAAAAATAAGCCACGGAAATTTTTTTTTTTTTATAATTTTAGGTGCAAATTATGAATGAAATAAATTATCATAATTGCTATGTAAATATGATTATGTAAATAAAAATATAAAAAACAAAATATTAAAAAAAAAAAGTTTTTTCAGGTCGATATTTTAAATTATGTACGGCAAATTTGTGTTCCAACGTAAATCGGTCGTTTTTAATTTAATATAAAGTAATGCTTATTTAATTTTTTTTTTTTCATTATATTTTCAAAGTAAATGGGGGTAAAACTTTTTTTTAATCACCGTTAGCCCCCAAATAATTGTTAAAGGTGCTTTTAAAATCGCGCAAAATCAATTCCTTTAATGGCCTATATTTCATAATTTAAAACAAAAATAAATAAATAATTTCTAATCCGTACTAGATATTTACTATACTTTTTGATGAAAAAAAGATCATTAGGTTTAAGTTAGTATTTTGGCCTCAAATCCAAAATTAAGGTTCATATGGTCGAGGGGTAATGCTCTCGACTACGAAGGTCGCGGGTTCAAATTCCGGCGTGCGCAAGTAATTTTTATTTAATTAATTTGTGTTGTTTCACAATTAATTGATTTAAAAATAATATATATTATATTTGCGCACGTTCCATAGTGGAATATACTCTCAGTATCGTCCTGGTGAAAGACCACCATTCAGAATTGAAACGTTGCTTGAAATGGCTTTTAGCCGTGTTTGGTGGCCAGATCTGAATAGCCAGGTATTTACCCTTTTCCCCACCTTCCTCTCCCCCCTTATCCTTCCCCTCCCCAACACCTTCAGCCTCACAACATTCCCCAATTGGGAATGCCATAGTCTCACTGGCTCCAGACGGTCGGGAGCAGTTTGTTTTTGGTTTCTTGTGCGGTATTCATATAATTTTTTTTTTAAAAAGGCTGCGTTCCTCTTAAGTAGTTAACATTGAAAAAGCTTGTAGGCGTACACATTTTCAGAAACTGTATTACACAATATGTCAATTTAGGCGTTAAGAGATGAATATAAATGCCTTTTCCAATATCCGCGGCAAATCATAATTTATGATACGTCGAAGAAATATTCTGATACCGATATTATTTATTTAACACTTCACGAGCAGCAAAAATCAGTCGTTGTGTGTATGAGAAATCAATGGAATATTCAGTTTAGTTCGTGGCTTCGTGGCTTCGCATGCCAAAGATCGTGAGGTTAATCCTTATCACATCGTGTCCAGTGTGTTCTCCCAGCATTTGGGAATACAAATGTATATAATATTATGTACTTACGGTCACAATGATAATAATAGTTTTTTTCTATAGCCCAGTTTTGTAAAAATACACCTCTAGTGCGCTTTACACTAACTAACCCAACATAATATAATTAGAAAATAACAGATATAAAGGTGTTTTTTTTAGAAAAATTCAAAACGAAAAAAAAAGTCATTAAAATACTGTTAATGTCTATTATATTGGCTTTATTTAATAGATAATTTCATGCCATTATTGTTTAAATATGATTTCAGGCATATGAGTGCCACGACTAGCTCGAATGAAGCGCAATCGTGAAGTCCAATTTTCGACATCGAGCAACTGGGGCTGTATATCGGTAATAACACGGCGAATGTTGACTTGACAATTGAAAATGGTCCAACGTCTCTGGTTTATCAGCATAGACTAGTGACTTCACATACCCTCAAAGAAAGTAATCTAATGGTGTGAGATCACACGATCGTAAAGGCCAGTTCATACGTGTTTAAAAACCAAACAACTAAAAAAAACACCTTATACTATAATATCCATGCAAAATAAAACTGTGACTTAAAATATGAATGAACAGCAGATTCATTTACACGGACAATTTAGAATAAACTAGGGGTATAAAAAATCAAATTTTAAATGGTGAACATCCTCAAAAAATATCATGAAGGTTTTTATTTAAAATGCAGAAAGAAACTTTCCAAAAAAAGAAAAGAATAAAGTGTTGTATCATTTTTCATAAACAATAAGTTTAATATTTGTTTAAATGCGGATTAAAAACTTTTGTTCAGTTTACTAAAAAAAATATGCCGGGAAAGAAATGCAATTATTTTTCTCCACTTTTAAAAAATATTTTAATACTTTGAAAACCAATATATTACACAACAAACGTAACGATGTGTTTTCAAAAGCTTTTTTTCTTCTTGTAAAGAGACGAACATTCATGGGCTATGAATAAGCTGACAATATTTTAATTCTATCCACTGTTAGTTAGTGGAATACGTTGATCGAACCCCTGATCTGATTTAAATCCATTATAAAGTGCTTACGTCAAAAACCGTTTTTTGGTTATAGCACAGTAACAACGGCTATTTTCAGAATTCATCCAGCCAGTCTATAAGCTTTAATGTCTTTTCGTGTGAACTTTGTGTACCTTGGTAACAAATTCGATAACTTTAATTCCGTGTATGTATAGATTGAGGCCAGGAAATTCGGTTCCCGTGGTCCCGAGGGGACGGTCCTTCCGCTGATAATATTAATGTCCCCCGCTGCTATTTCTAGGCACAAATGAATTATTTAATGAATTCTGCATGGTTTTCACATAGGTTCTGATATTAACACCAAAAGTGGAAAATAATTTAGATGAGTAAAAAAATAAAACATCCTGAATCGTCCGAAGAATATTTACTAATAATGTTGACACAGTTCGCAAAGTATGCGAGGCTGATGTAAGCGTAATGAGTAAGATTAAGAAAGGGACAGTTACAAGGTTTAGGCACGTAGAGGAGATGAACGAAGATTTGAGTGCTGGAAGAAATCGGGGATACCCTAGGAAGATATTTTATTTTCATTTTTATATGAATACCGCACAAGAGTCCCAACTGCTCCCAACCGTCTGGAGCCAGTGAGACTATGGCATCCCCAATTGGGGAATGTTGTGAGGCTGAAGGTATTGGGAAGGGGAAAGAGAAGGGGGAGAGGAAGGTGGTAAAATACCTGGCTATTCAGATCTGGTCACCAAACACGGCTAAAAGCCATTTCAAGCAACGTTTCAATTCTGAATGGTGGTCTTTCTCCAGGGCGATACTGAGAGTATCTTCCACTCTGGAACGTGCGCAAATATACCATTTATTATTTTTAATTAATTAATTGATATGACACGATCTGAACCAAACAATTAAGTCGTGCCATGTCAAGAGTCAGAATAACAGAAGGATATGTGTGCGACGATGTACGAATGTGAATGTAACAAGGTTGAGATGTTTGGCTGTCCATCCTCTCTACCTACCCCTGTGGCGAAACGGCGTGATGGTTAGTGTTATGAGTACGACTCAATGAAACACACGTCTTCACAACAAGCACCTTGTCTTTATTTAAATTAAGATGATAAATATGAGCGAGAACAGGTCAGCCTCGAGACCAATATCCTGTAATTAGTGTTTTATAAAACTCTATTATTCCATGGTGAAATTTAAGTGAGTTTCAAGAGCCCGTACCTCTAGTTTTAACAAAGAGAGTGAACCTATATTTTAGTGACATCTGTCGGTGACTCGAACTAGTACACCGGTGAGCACTAGATACATCTATTCAAATATTACATATAAATAGTTATATTGATTATCTTTTATTTGTTTTCTGGCCCTACTAAAAAGGGCTATAAAATACATCCTTTTTCCATCATGAAATATGGAATTTTAATGCATTTATTTTGGAGTCAAAATATCACATAAGAACCTTTATTGTTAGACTTATATGATGTTTTCTTTTATGGCTTTAAAAATATGGCGAAACTGAGCAGTACCTACTTACCAACATAATATAAAATTAGTTTACATTGTTTTATCATGATGTGATTAAAATCCTCTAAATAGTCCAATTATGTTATAAAATAGCAAAAAAATTAAATAAATTTGTTAATATAAAATTCCCCCGCCAGTCTTGTCTGAGTCATACATAATTTACGGTGCATTAGAGTGACAGAGTCTAACCGGTAAGATTCTTGTATAATTTAAGCATGAAAAAATTAATGTTAAATGAAAAAAGTTAATTGTTTAAAACCATTTTATTGAATTTATTTATTAAATCGATTGGGTTAATCTATTCCTCAGGAATGTGATCGTATAAACTAACTTAAGGTACAGAGATGCATTCGGATAAAGAAAGTAAACGAGGTAAAGAGACAGCATATATAGCAACAGATCAGAGTAGGACAGAGCATCGGGGAGGGGGTGTTAAAAGAGTAGGTAGAAGGGTAGGAGTTACATGGGAAGAAAAGGAACAACTTTAATATCTGAGTTTGGGTTAAATCTAATTGTATATTTGAGATTTGGAAATAATAATAATTTATATTTGATTTCGATATTTACGTAATGTTTCTAAGCTATTAAGGCGCAAACCCGTTCTATTTTTTGTATTACTTGCACTTCTGTACTTCTATTAAAAGTGTGGTTAGTATTAATTAAGTGTTAATCCATTTTTTCCCCAGGGAGGGATTCCTTCCCCTAACCCCTCGATATGACCGGTCAGTGGCTGAGTTGGCATCGCGTTTGGGTCTCACCCATGCGTCGTGAGTTCAATTCCTCGACTGACTAAATCCTCCATTACGACACAAGCAACATCTTCCGCTTACTGTGATGGTAGTAGAAGATTTTCAAATATTGTCAGGTTATTCGTAACCAGGGAAGATTCGTATTTCTTAAAAAAAAAAATAGAAAAAAAATAATATGAAACTGATTTTTTTGTTGTTGTTGAAATAAACAAAATCAAGGTTGTAATTTATTCAAAGCCTTAAGTACCAAGTAGGCAGGGCCCAAATCCGTTTTCCACAAAGTTGCGAAGTTATTATAAACAAAGTACCACTATCAAGAGCACTTGCAAATTAGAAATACGGGACTTGGCACCGTTCACCGTCGGGAATGAATAGAAACCAGGTTTTAATGAAATTGTAACATAACAGCGTGCAATGTAACCCCTTGTTCCGCCATTACAAAGTTACTCCGCTGTTTACAAATTGGCGTAACTTCGACCGGCCCGGTTTGTTCAGAACTTGTTCTGATAATCAGTCCCTTACCAATTATGCAGGCTGCTACCAATGGTGAAACAATTGTTGTATGAGTTTGGGACACAGCTTAAAGATGGATGGGTGTGGTTATTCTAGTAATTAGATGGAGGCATCCGATTGGATCAATTGTAGGTGCCCAATGAAAACTTATATTGACACATTTATTCAGTCATTCCTACCAATAATGAATAGTACAAATTTATGATGTTTCAGTGACCAGTAAAATTTCATGTTTATAAATAATAATTACGTGATTTGTGTGAAGGCGCTAATGTCAAAATATATTGAATCTATTCTATCTGAACAATTGATTGCAATGCAATCTTTGGAGCACAGACGTTAGGTGTCCTTGTTCTTTCGGTATTTTAATGGAAGATGCTCTGAGGAACTAGCGTCATTCATACATTCGACACCAGTGCATAGTCGGGGAACATGCTAAACACGCGCCCAACATTTGTACACGGTTGATATCTGTCACATGAGAACGGGTCGCTTCTACGACTCGTTCTTGTTTTCAACAGCTCGGCTGTGGAATGATCTGCCGGCTTCTGTGTTTCCTCCCTCCAACAATGAATAACAATGAATGGTCTCTTCAAGACCAAGGTTCACGCCTTCCTATCCTCTAAAAGACCCTCCACACAGTATTCTCAAAGATGATATAGGTCTTGATGGAAATTATTTCCTTCAGAACCTCCTGTATGGAATTACAGTAAAAAAAAATTGTTTGAAGTTGAGGTAAAATGAAATCAGATTATAAACTGAAAATAAATCTAATTTTGTAATTATTATTTTTACAGGAGCTTAACGATCACATAGTAATTTTAAAAAAAAATAAATAGGTTAACCCACTTCTAAATTCGTAAAAATTACATAATTGGTTGGTTGGTTTGATTCAAAGCACCAAAGTAATTTTCAATCATTTACAAATAATATCTTTTTCTACCATTTACTTTGAAAAATCTGATCAAAGAGACATATCCTTTATTTTCATTATTCCGATGCAATTTCTATGCATTTCATTTCGTGCATATCATTTAAAGTAAGTGCAACCAAATGCACGGGAGAAAAGAAGACGGTACACTACGTGAGGTACTACAGACTGGGAACTACGTGGTAGGAACTAGTAGATAGGGGTAGGAACTGGCGACTATAGATAGGAGCTACATTGTAAGAATAGGAGCAGTTAGGTAGGGGTGGGTGGTATGGGATTTGTGACGCCTTTATCGCAGTTAGCGTGATTTATTATTCTAGTCAAATCTGCATTTCTATCATTTCACACATAAGTTTAAACAGGTGCATCTTTTGATTTTGATTTGCATTGCGGAATAATTAGGGCGTTTATTGATACTTCGCATTTATGACCCAGGTGTTAGCAGGTCATGTCAAAAGATCGAATTCCGATGAAAGTTCTATGTGCAATTCCTGTGGGCCGACCCAGGAAAAGTAATTGATAGCATTTCCATAGGGTGGGATTGCAAGGGACGAAGGTCTCTGAAGTAGCACAGCACAAGTGATGACGCCTGTCGAAGTAATGGGTCCGCAGGAAAGAAAATAATTTGAGAACATTATGGTTGTCCCCCCCCAAAGTCCTGGATTTTGGTGATGAATTGAATAAACCGATGAAGTGGTAGAATATGGGTTTGTTAACTTGTAGATAAAAAAAAACGCTGGATTAATTAAACACTTATATCTTCCAGATTTATATAATAAATGTTCTAGCGAGGCTTAATCTCTTGTTTTTAATTTTAAAGATGTAAAATTGCTTTGTGTAGCAATAAAATATTTTTAATATTGGAGTTAAGGAGCACCCAAGGTGTTTAAGTAATAATAATTCTTCTGAATTTACCAACCATATTTTGTAAACGACACGTTTAAAATTTTTACATACAAATACAACTGGTTTAAAATTAGATACATTTGTAACTTTAGAAACTAGAAAAAGAGTTAATTAAATATTATTAATAATCAATATAAATTTAAATAATAATAAACAATATTATTTTATTTTTATGCTTTGCTATTTTATTTATGTTATTTACATTTTTATTTAATTACTTACCTACTATCATCACTTATTTTTTATGTTTGTTTGTGTTTTTAATTTGTTCTATTTTCTTATTATTTGTCTATACTTGTTATTAGTTTTAGTATGTGAATTGTTAATCCTGACTTTTTACTTTGGGAGCTTTGCTTCTAAAACATGTAGATATTTGCACATTAAATGCAGTGCTGTTAAACAAAGTGATTTTTATTCATTTTTAAATCTCTTTATTGAGGCTTGTTTATTACTGAGAATTTTGTGAGAAAAGAAGGTTGAATGACAGAGTGTATATTATTTATAAGTTTGATATTTAAAACCATAGAAAAAGAACAAACACGACTTACATTATTTAAGGTTCCTAACTCGTCTATATTTGTTGCGTTTGCACTGAGTAAATTTGAATATAAAGGAGCAATCACGTTGTTTGAAAATGGCTTTAAACGCCGAAACAGCTGTCACAATAGTAAAAACTAAAAATACATGCAGAACTAAATAATAACATTATTAAATTTGATTTTCACGAAATTAAAAAAAAATAATAACACGTACCACAATTAAACTAAAAATGGTTAAACATAGAAAAACATTAAAATTTAAAAAAATTATAAACAAAATAAATTGATCTTTAAAAAATTAAAAACAAAAAGCCACGGCCAAGAATCGAACCCCGATCAACTGTTAGGATGGCAACTATGCTGACCATTACTCCATAAACTATTGTAAGAACGGTGGCATAAATTCAATATAATGTTCCCACTGAAAATAAGACTAAAAATATATTTTAAATAATGCATTTTTTAATAATTGAAGTGAATTTTAGAATAAGAGTGTTACGTACAGTTACATACTTCGTACTTACATCACAATCGAAATTATGTTGTTTAATAATGAGGAGAGACATCTCCGAGAATACTAAACTTGTAATCCAGGGAAGACCGATTCAAGACGGTCTGAATTTAGTTCCAGCTATCGCAGATGTTAGCCAACTGTCGATAGAAGAAACCACTGTAAGTCGAAGGGCTTTGGAAAGCTGGTTAGGTCCGTCAGCGAGACACTCAATGGGACAATCGTTTACAGGTGATGTCGGCAGCAAGTGAATGATTGTATTCCCCAAACGCTATTTTTTTAAAAGGCACGCGTGTTAAATTAAAAACTTTACTCTTCTTTGTACGGTGGAGGAGAGTTGGTGGAGGTCATAATGGGATGCTGAGGTTATTCTGCAGTCGACGGCATCGGGAGTCACTTGGTTTAGCAAAGATGCGCCATAGGGAAGCTGATGAAGGGGACATTCCTCTACAATGTGTTCTGTTGTTTGAATATGTTCACATTCACAAAGTTAGGCATCTTTTATGGCCCATTTATGCATCATATACGCACAACGGCTGTGACTGCACCGGATGCGATTTGATGAGGTCACGTCTTCCGATGGAGGATTCGAAGGATTCCGTGGCAATTGAATAGTGGGGTCTACAACAAGGTGCTTATTTTTCCTGTCCGAGGTTTGCCACTGAGTTCGCCACGACTCTTCAGGGGAACATCGTGATACCAGCAGTTTTTCGCCTTCAGTTTATTAAGGTTTCCTGGACATCAGGCGGCTGGCCGGGAGGTATGCGACGTCATTTTATTTCATAAATAAAGAAACACACTCACGCATTACGAATAATCTGATAATGTTACAATTCACCCGCTGCCATTATTGTGAGCTGAAAATGTTGGTGATCGGATAAACCAACACCAGATAAATGACTTTTAAAAAGTGTGCCGATTCATACCTGTGTTGAATTATCATGGAACCCTAAATGATGGAGGAGCCAGCATGGAATTGAACCCGCGACGCCTGCGTGGGACCCGATGCTTTGGATCACAGGGCCAGTAACGTCGTAATTTTTTTTGGCTATGTCTTTAGTTGTAAAATATATCTTTCCACTTGCTAGTAGCTGAGCTTTCTTCCCATCAAGGCGGGACATTGGCACTATAGGTGAATTGGAGTCTCTTCATCCTCTTCACATTTCCTGCATCTATTGGAGTTTTCCACTCCCAATAACTGCATGTACCTCCTGAGGTGGCACGGTCCCCCCGTTCCCTCATTAGATTGTTGTCCATATTGAGAAGTTGCCTGGTTCGTCTGGGGTTAGATCCGTTTATGAGCACTTTGGAGTATCTCATTCCAGATGCCCTCTCCCATTTCCTCTAGTGCTGGGATTTGACCCACCTTTCGATGTGTAGTTTGGTGTGTCAGGCTGCTACTCCTCGTCGCTGTCCAGTTTTCGATCAAATTGTTATCAGTTTGTTGTTAAATTGTCCAATTTGTTCAATAGCTAAAACGTACCGAGAATCGACTTTCAACGGGGATCGTTCAAATGTCAAAAAAACCACTGATGACACTGATCATTAAATGTGACGAGAGTTTGAAACCCATTAACATAGACGTTTAATTTTTGAAGTCTTCAAGTTACGTCATTTAAAGTCATACGCTAAAACTGTAGTAAGTTTGTATATTCCTATTATACACTAGTTAACTAGTTCATTGTAAAATATTAATTATTCCTTTATTAGTTCTCGAACAGTGGCAGAAGTTGAAGAAACTTCCCGACCACCCTGTTCGCCCGTTAGCTACAGGATGTTTAAACGAGGCTTAAGCCTAAGCTTTTAAACTCAAACAATGGGAATTATGAAAATTCCCCCCCCTCGCCTCACCTTAGTGGGAACGAAGGCAGTGTATGGAAAAACCATTGATATTGTAATATAAAAGGGCAACTCTTTTGTGTTGGAAGATTACGGAAAATCTAGTACGGTTTCGGTTATTTGAATATCTGATCATGACGTAATTAAATTAAGCGGATTATTACCTCTTCAATAAATGTAAAATTACTTTGTGGTGTCATCTATATCGGCTATTTTCTATTATATAAAGACAAATGACCCGAGCGTGCGGTGTGTGTTTGTTTTGTATACAAATCTCCAGTTTTATTCGGAATTTAATGAAATTTTACAAACTTGACCTTCGAAACAAGAGGAAGGTCACTGTTTACATGAGATTTATAAAACCACCACTATCTCCCTTTCCTACCCCTTAAAGCAGAATTTTGGTAAAACTTTTGCACACTTGACGTTCAAAACAAGAGAAAAATGACTGGGTAGCGGTTGGGGTTGGAGTAGGGATAGGGGTAGCACATGACAACCTCAATGCTTTACTCCAAACCATTAATGACCCCGGGCAACACCGGGTACTTCAGCAAGTCTTTTTCTACAATCTCTTAAATAAATAAGGATGTTCCGAATGGGCGGTGTGTGTTTGTTTTGTATAAAAATCCACAATTGTATTCCAAGATTGATGAAATTTTGCACCCTTGGCTTTCTAAACAAGAGGAAGGTTACTGTCTACGTGAAACTAATAAAAACTCTCTCTCCCTTCCCTTAAACTATAATTTTGGTACTTCTTTGTGAAATTTTGCACACTTGCGGTTCAAAATAAGGGGAAAACTACTGAGTAAAGGTAGGGGTAACACACCACAACCTCAAAACTTTCCTGCAATCCATTCATAACTCCGGGCAACTCCGGGTACTCCAGCTAGTCTCTATTATATGAAGATCAATGTTGTCCGGGGCGGGCGGTGTGTGTTTGTTTTGTATACAAATCTACAGTTTTATTTGACCTTCCAAATAAGAGGAAGGTTGCTGTCTATGTGAGATTTCTAAAACTAGCTCCATCCCCCTTTCTTACCCCCTAAAACAGAATTATGGTATTTCTTAATGAAATTTTGCCGACTTGACGTTCAAAATAAGAGGAGAATTACTGGGTAGGGGTAGGGGTAGGGTTAATACATCATAAAAGTCTTATTTCAAACCGTACACGACCCCAAAACCGGGTACTTTAGCTAGTTATTAATACCATAATAAGAAATACGAAAGTATAAACCACTATTGTTTTTAAAAAAGCATATTTTAAATAACAAGGAAAAAGATGATATTTCTCATAAATCGGGGGTCTATAAATTAAGTTGTAACGATTGTAACTTTTTTATATAGAAAAGACTTGAAGAAATTTTAATACTACAGTTAAGGGGGAGAGGGACGTCGGAGAGTTATTATTTATTAATTCAAAATAATGAAAGTATTATTACGCAATACGATAAACATAATGTTTTTAAATAGAAAAATATTTATCAAATATTTTAAAAATTTACATAGGTTTAGCATTTATCAAAATGTTACCAGAAATATTACTTTTTTCTGAACTTTTTTCTGACTGATATTTAAAATACGAATATGTTTTTTAAAGTGGAGTAAAATATGTTTAATCGTTTGTCGTTGCGTTTTTGTAAATAAACGTAACCAAAAATTTGTAATCCGCATTACATAAAAAAACAGTGTTTTTTTGCAAGTAGGGCTCCTTTGACCCCAGCCTTTAAAATCTGCGATGTAATAATAAATCGTAATAGCTTTTACAACCAAAATCTTGAAGCAGTGTCCTTCATTTTATACAGCTGGCTTCCACCGTTTTATCAAAGATACGCGCATAAATTGTTTTTGTGTTTAATTTAATTCGTAAAACTCCATTTCATTTTTTAAAATTTAATGTAAATCAAATAAAAATAAAAAAAAATAAAAAAAAATAAATAAAAAAAATAAATAAAAAAATAAAAATCGCTATTAAAAGTTTGACTGGCATTCAATCAATTAGGTACGGGATTGTGATCACATTAATTTAGAGAAGGTTATATCTTCCCGTATTGCCTTACGCTGAATGCAGTTAAAAGAGCCTCACCCTTAATAATGTCGTCAAGTGGTTTATATGTTTCCCTATAAATGGAAAATACCATCTAAGGTTTTATGTTTCGGAATAGGCACCAAATTGGAATGGAAACGTTCTCGGGCAGTGGGGTTAATGGTGATAAACGCTGATAGCCACTTTATGGGGTTCCGCAGTGTTTTATCATTAATAAGCTCTAACTGTGTAGTTTAAGAAGTAACGTCAATAACCAACTGTTGTCACACCATTTGTATTAACTAATATGTACACATGGTGTGAAAAGAAGTTTAAATTTTATACAAATAATTAATCGTCGTAGAAAATAATATTAACATAACCTAAATAAATATGAAAACGGAAAAAACGACAGAAAATAAAAAGTATTCAGTCGCATCTGGGTCTCGAACCCAGGACCTCTGCCAATCCGGGGCAACCGCTTAACCAACTTATCTAATGAGACCAGTTCAATTTATGTCATCTTCATCGATATCATATCTCAACTTCAAGATTTGTCAATATTATTCTCCATTTTTTAATCCCATATTATTGACTATCTTTATAATGATTACAAAGTTCTTAGCGAACACAATTGCAAACTAGACAGTGTCTCGGATAAGATTTTTTATTTATATGAGACATCTGTTGATTTTTTATAAAAGTCTAAAGAATATATTCAATTTTTAATTATTAATTATTTTTATTGATATTTATAAATCTAATTTAAATATTTAATCATTGTAGTATTAAAACAAACTAAATGAAACATGAAAATCTGTCAATTTTTTTCCGTTTTCACGTTTCATTTAAGTTATGTTAATATTATTTTCTACAATGATTAAATATTAAAACGAGGTTTTTAAATCTCAATAAAAATAATTAATAATAAAAAATTTAAATTATTGTACAAATACTTGTCTGTACTGCAGGGGTAGGCAGAGAGGACGGACCGCCAAACAACTCGATCTTGGAATACTTCTTTCTTCATTCAAAATTCATACATTATCTTCTGTTATTCCGACTTCTGACATGGCCCGACTCAAGTATTTGATTCACTCGATCGTGTCATGTCTTCCTTGGACGTCCCCGGCTTCTTCTTCCATTCACATTCGCGTCATATTTTATTTATTTATTTCTTAAAGTTTAACAAAAAATTCGCAAAAAAATGTAACCTTACTGGGGTACCCCATTCTAAGGTCACATTGTACATGGTTTTATATAAATAATATGAATTTGGTCAAGTATATTTTAAGTTTGATAAAAAAAATTAATTAAGATTTCGTAATTATATTAAAATATTACTAGAGGAACATGATAATGCAATAAGATTAATAAAAATTCTAAAAAAAATATTAGAAAACATGCCGTGACCGTTAAACCCTGTTTGGTTGCAATATCATATCTATATTCTTCCTTCCCATGTCCATAATCCATATCTTAATACTTTTTTGAATTCGCTTAATTTTGTAATGGTTTTTATTGCTAGAGGGAGGATGTTAAATATTTTTATAGAGAAATATTGCAAATTTCTTTTTCCAAAGGTAGTTTTTGTTGTAGGTTGATGGAATATAAGTTGTAATGCGGATCTTGTGAATCGATCCAAGTTTGTATGTGTAAAGTTATTCTGATTTTTGAATGTGTAAATTAAAATATCTTTTGTATATAATTGTTTCAGAGACATTAAATTCAGGGCGTTAAAAACGTAGTCTGTAGGAGTTCTGATGGGGACTCTAAGAATAATTTTCAAAATTGCCTATAACTGGTTTTATAGTGGAATCGCATGAACTTCCCCATCCGATAAGATCATATTGAAGATGAGATTGGCCTAAGGCATAATAAATTTTAATTAGTTGTTCTTTATCTAAAATGTTTCTTATTGTTTTGAAAAAATAAGTTAGTTTTTTTTAATTTGTTGCTTACATTTTCAACTTGGGAGTTCCAATTTAAGTTTTGATCAATAATTACTCATAGGTATTTTATTGTTTGTACTTCATTCAATTTTGGACAGTTGCAAGTAACTTCAAGCGATCGCCTTAAGCAGTTTTTGTGAATTTTTATGTTTTGGTTTGTGTTGAGGCTATCCGTCTTCTTGCTGTGGATTTTAAATTTAATGTATTTTGTTTTTGCGTCATTTAATGTTAGAGAATTTGAATCAAGCCATTGTTTTACCAGATTCATCCCTTCTCCAGCTTTTTCGAATACAGTGTCCCACGACTTTCCGTGGAAGAGAAGGACTGTGTCATCTGCGAAACTAATGACTGAGCCACGACAGTTTAAATTGCATAGATAATTAATATGTATAACGATTAAAACCGGACCTAGGACACTTCTTTGTGGTACACTGTATTGGATTTGTATTGGTTGACTTGTTTCATTTTGAATTCTGATTAACTGCGATCTTTCTGACATGTAACTTTTAATGAGATTCAGTTCACGACCTAAGATTCCTATCTTTTTTAACTTTTCTAGAAGATAAGTATGATCAATCGTGTCGAAGGCTTTAGACAGATCTAAAAATATGCCTATACACTTACCACCGTTATCGAGACTATGTTTTGTAGTGTTAACAACAGAGGCTATGGCATCGGAGATTCCCATATTTTTTCTAAATCCGTATTGGTTTTCAGATAGTATGAGATTTGTTTCAAGATATTGAATGAGCTGTTTCTTAATAACTGTCTCTACTATTTTTGAAAGATTATTCAATATTGTAATTGGACTATAGTTACTAATATCTGATTTATTGCCGGCTTTAAAAATTGGTATAACAGAACCCATTTTAAGCGTTGCAGGAAAGAGACCCTCTCTGATGCATCAATTCACAAGGTAGAGAAGTGGTTGAAGTAGTTCATTCCTGGTAGATTGAATTACTTTCATCGAAATGCCATCTGATCCGGAAGTGAGTGAAGGCTTCATTGAATCTATAATGCTTTTAATATCATCTGCCGAAACCGTATTTAATTTAAGGGTCACGTTATATTTAGGTGCGTTGTTAGTGACATAATCAGTATAAGGAGGTTTCATGATTTTTTTAGCTAAGTTAGAACCCACGTTTGAGAAATATTCGTTCACAAATTGAACGATTTCCTTCGGATTTTTTTTCATATCCAATTTTTGATTTGGTGTATCAAGCTCGGAAAAATCACTGCTTTTGTTGTTGTTAGTGTAAGTCATTTCCTTAATAATTTTCCATAAAAGTTTAGGGTTGTTATTACAATTTTGGATCTGATGTTTGTAATAATTACCTCTTGCAAATTTAAGAAGTTTGGAGCACATGTTTCTATAATGTTTATAAAGACTTACTAAAGAAAGTTCAAGTGGATTTTTTTTAGATTTTAAGTGTAATTTGTCTCTAATTCTTATACTTTTTAGAAGACCTTGGGTAATCCAAGGTTTTTTGATCTTGCATTTGTGTGGAGTTTGTTTTGTGAATGATTCTGAGCATTTTTTAATGTTTGTAAAGGAATTCCAGCAATCTTGAAAATCATTAATTTTAAGTAACTCTCCCCATTCTTCATATTTTAAGAAATCTTTTAACTTGCTGACATTAATATTATTTTTGACAGATGTATTTTTAATATAAGTTTGTGTATTTTGATGTTGGATAGTGAGTAGTAACGTAAAGTGGTCAGTAATATTAGAATGGTGAATAGCGGTACCGTATGCTTTGTTTGTTTTTAGCATGATGTGATCGATACAGGAGGCAGATACGATTTGTGAGCTTTCGTTATATCCTAATCTTGTTGGTATATTAACTGCACTGATCAATCCATGATGCAACAGAAGTAGTTGGTATTCATCACATTGCGGTTGTTTCTGTCCAGTATTTAGTATGTTTATATTGATGTCCTCAATTAGGAACACGTTCCCAACATCTCGTAGTTGGGTTAGTTCATCATCCAGGGAGTGAAGGAAGGGAGATATGTCTCTTGTTGACGGTGATCTGTATATCCTAAAAACTGAGATGTCATTATTAATGTTAATGAGTAAACAGTTAGCGTCTTTGAATTGAATTTCCTTTACGATTCCTTGGATCTCACTCTTAAGATAAATTATCACTACGTCATTCTGATTTTTATGATGCGTGGAGTTATATACTTTGTAGTTGTCCAGGTGTTTTGGTGAATATGTTTCTTTTTTTATACGACACTGTGAGTATGATGATGTCGATATCCTCATCAAGTTGCTGTAGCATCACCGTCAGTTCTACGAAATTTTTATTATTCTCCTATATTTTTATTATTCTCCTAATTTTTATATATTCTCCTTACACTCGTTTCTTCGTTTATTCGCTCTAAATACCTAAACCATTTAAGCGTCCCTTTCTTAATCTTGCGCACTACGATTACATCAGCCTTTCATTCTTTACGAATCACAATCAAAACATTTTTCACACGATCATACACGGTTTTACCACACATTCGTCTCAGAGATCTCATTTCTACAGCATTCAGTCTACAAAAAGTATAGTTACTATCTATTATGGATTAGAAGCAATTTATTTATTTTTGTTTTACATTATGAAATACAGGCCATTAAAGGAATTGATTTTTCGCCATTTTATAGGCACCTTTAACAATTATTTGGGGGCTAACGGTGATTTAAAAAAAAAGTTTTACCACGTATCCTTTGAAAATATAATGAAATATAAAATAAATAAAAAAATACTAAAATAAGCATTATGGTGGACTTTAAATTAAATTAAAAACGACCAATTTACGTTTAAGTTGCATCTAAAATTATGAAGAAAAAAATTTCATTGCTTGTACTTTATAATTTAAAACAAAAATAAATAAAATAATTCTCATCCATACTATATATTTACTAAACCTTTAATTAAAAACATATATCATTCAGTGTGGATGGGTATTTTGGCCTCAAATCCAAAATTAAATAATGTATGAAACAGGCAGAGCAGCCGTTCCTCTTAACCACCCAATTGCTCCAAACCAGAATACTGCACCAGCGCGAGGACCTACAAGACATACGAGTCCACAAAAGTGAACTTTATATCGGATGTTGTCCGATCATTTTACTGTATTATTTATTTTTTGTTTTAATCATTTATAGTTGAATTTAGTATGTGATTACACTTTTATGATAGAATTTACTCAGTCTGAATGTGACCAGTAAATAGATAACTTACCTCAATTTACTGTATTTTTATATTCCTTTCGAATTTCAACGTTATAAAGTGCGTCAACTGCATTATTCGTTTTTCTTTTATCACCAAAATTCTCAATAAATAACAGCTCTCATTAACTTACTGTGGAGATATTCAAGCCTTGCATATTTTACATTATTAAGTTATTAGAGTAAAAGCCGGTATTTCAGTTATTTTGTAAGACCAGCATAAGAGATTTTCACATTCGTCATTCGTCATATTAGCGTAAGAGCCGGTATTTCAGTTATTTTGAAAGACCAGCATAAGAGATTGTCACATTCGTCATTCGTCATATTAGCGTAAGAGCCGGTATTTCAGTTATTTTGAAAGACCAGCATAAGAGATTTTCACATTCGTCATTCGTCATATTAGCGTAAGAGCCGGTATTTCAGTTATTTTGAAAGACCAGCATAAGAGATTTTCACATTCGTCATTCGTCATATTAGCGTAAGAGCCGGTATTTCAGTTATTTTGAAAGACCAGCATAAGAGATTTTCACATACGTCACGTTGCTCTCGGGTAAGAATCCTGCAAACCCAATCTGACTCATAATATTCCCTAGGATACTGAAAAACCCGGTTGTCAGACGCACTTGGGGTGAAATGTTGTTAAATTTATCTAAACAGATTTAATCTAATTAATTTCAATTAACAACAAGTAAAGACTTGGTAAATTCCCTGGACATCACATCACTGGTGTACCTACATTTATATTAATTAGATTTAATTAAGGTTCAACGTTGTCTTTAGCGTTAAGTGATTAAGCTTGTCAGAAGTGTTCGATATATATAAGTACCTACTGGATTTCCATTATCAGGTACGGTGGACTAATTGATAATTACCCTTCCTTCTTCGTTTCCGCCTTGAACGGTATTTCGGAGAAGTGTTTCAATGTAGCGTTATAAATTTTATTTTATTTAATTCTAGCTGATGTGTACCCGGCCCTGCTCGGGATTTGGAATAAAGTTATGAAGTTTTGCATTCTTGCTTGTCATTAGGGTGCCATAATTGCTTTTATTGCGAAAGTAACTATTTTCTAATAAAGAAACATTCATTTGAATATTTTATTTCATTCCATACGTTTATTTTTTCAAAATATATCTAAATCATAAACTTTTTAAGTAGGTACCTACTCGTGTTTTCCATTTTGAAAATATTCTACCCAAAAAAAACCATCTTCTTTTGAATATGTAATCTGTAGCTAACCAGAGTGTTATATATATATGGGCTAAGTTAAATAAAACATGGCGGGTTCATTGTTATTCATAATGATTTTAAAACGTTATTGCAATAGTTTTACATATTGAATTTCATTAAAACTACTTTCTAAACCTTCCCGGCACTAATAAAAATAAACTGTGCTATTTGATATATATAAAAATCAATATATACATACATTGATTTATATATATTTATATACATAGATGATTATTTTTTTTACAGTAAGTATATGAATAAAACATGATTCACATAGTGTAACAAAAACTTAATGTAGCTGTTCCTCACCACAAAGAAACAAGGTTCTTGTGTTTGGTTGGGGATTTGTTTTTTTTAATTTATTTTATTTTAGTTATTTGTACATTTAAGTTTACAAAATAACTAATCATAACTCTTATAATATTACATATAGATAATGATAATTTAAAAACTATTGATTTTTTTTCTTATTTAATTTAATGTATTTTTTACAATCTATTTTAAATTTATTAATTGTTTCACTTTTGATTGGGTCCGGCAGAGCATTATTGCATTTCATACCTTTATAAGACATTTTGCGTATTGGCTTTGTTCTTTTTCGGTAGCCTAATATCCTTACACGTTCTTGTATTATGTCTGTGAATGTCCATGTTGGAAATAATTTTTTTGGAGAAATATATTGGTAACAAGTTGTTTCTGATTTTACGTATAAAAATCAATACGTTCAATGTCAGCATTTGTTTTACTAATTAGATCGTGACTTAAAACATTGTTGTATGCAGGAAAATACAAATTAGTCGTGTAAATTTAGTAACTTTTAAATAGTAATAGTATCAAAGAAAAGAAAAGAAATGAAAAGAAACGCAAGGTTTGTGGAAAAAATAAAAAATAAAAAAATCGAATAATACTAACAAATAAAAGACTTAAGGTAATTTTTTAATTTATGTTTGAATTCTTGGATATTTATATACTATTATTATAATAATTATTTACATATAGATATTATATTAACGAGAATTGACTATGGAACATAATCAGAAATACGAGTAAACATGGAATTGGACCCTGCTTTCTCTACCCTACACATCTGGCCAAATAAACAAAGGGATGGAAGGGTGTCGACTATCGTCGAGCTATGACCAAACTACACAGGTTAGCAAAGCGACGGAGCCACTGGAACTTATGCGTTTGGTATGTAGGTACGGTGGAAGGTCGAAGGTGGAAGGTCGGTGAAGAAAACGGGGTAAAACTTTTTTTTACATCACCGTTAGCCCCCAAATAATTGTTATAGGTGCCTCTAAAATCGCGAAAAATCAATTCCTTTAATTGCCTATATTTCATAATGTAAAATAAAAATAAATAAATTACTTCTAATCTGTACTAGATATTTACTATAAGTTTTGATGAAAAAAAGATCATTAGGTTTAGGTGAGTATTTTGACCTCAAATCCAAAATTAAGTTTTTTATGAAACAGGCAGCGCAGCCGTTCCTCTTAGTGATTTCATTGTGTCCCCATTACACTGTTTACTATTTATTTGTAATAATATATATTACTATTGTCTCCTTCAGATAATGCTTTTCAATTTTGTTTCCCTGGAATATTTTTTTCTCTTTTCTCTTTTTTTTATAACATATCTGTCTCATTCACTTGTTTTCTGTACATATATATATACGATCACTCTGTATTATTGTTTAGTTATTTTATTTGCCCTGATGAAGGTTGATCTAAGCGAAACCTCTTGGCGTAAAAATACAGTAAAATCGTGGTTAGAAAAGTGTTTGTTTTATTTAATATGATGTCTAACCACATAGTGATTGCTTCTTATTAAAATATGTATATATAAATATATATATTTTTTATATGAATACCACACAAGAGTCCCAACTGCTCCCAACCGTCTGGAGCCAGTGAGACTATGGCATCCCGAATTGGGGAATGTTGTGAGGCTGCAGGAATTGGGGAAGGGAAGGAGAAGGGGAAGAGGAAGGTGGGAAAATACCTAGCTATTCAGACCTGGTCACCAAACACGGCTAAAAGCCATTTCAAACAACGTTTCAATTCGGAATGGTGGTGTTTCACCAGGGCGATACTGAGAGTATCTTCCACTCGGGAACGTGTGCTAATATACTATATATTATTTTTAAATGAATTATTTGTGAAACACCACAAAATAATTAAATAAAATTTACTTGCGCACGCTGGGATTTGAACCCGCGGCCTTCGGATTCGTAGTCGAGAACCTTACCCCTCGACCATGGAGGCCGTTATATATATATATTGACGTAAAATGTTAAAAAAATTATGCTTAAGACGCATTACGTTCATATTGTACTAATGTACATGTGTTCTTTTTAAATTAAATAAATAAATAAATAAAAGTACCATTTCTTTGAAGGGGCCAGGTCTCTTCAAAAGTTGGCGTGCTTGTGATGAGTCGTTTTTGACAACTGTTAAGAAAAATTTCATTGTTCAGTACACAAGTTTGATTGATAAATGTTCACATGCCATTTTTTCCCCTTGTGCTCCCAAGAAGGAGGTTTTCTCCACGCAATATAGTATTGTATGTTATAAATATTTCACAGCCGACCAGGCAATAAACCAAAAACCATTTGTCTTCGTGTATTTTCCTGATTTATACGAAAATTAAAATTATGTTCACATCGTGTTTACATAATATCATATATGCACGAACCGTTTGTTGGCAGGTTGGTATTTCCGGGTTCTGCCGGGGAAACTTTTCCTCTGAACAAAAGCTCATATTAATGCGAAATAATATGGTTAATTTGAGCAAAGCACGCGATTTGCAGCATATTTCCTTTGTCTTCCCACCCGCAGTCGAGTTACCAACCGCTGCTACCCCATTCAGACTTGTTCCGATTGTTGTAATTATGTCAAATATTCGATGATTTATTGGGGCTGAGAACTAAAGTGGCACAAGTTAAACAATACAATAATGGTTGCGTTAATGTTTAAGTGATCGATTGATAGCGTAAGTTTGTTTTTCGGTGATGACTTATTGGGGAGGAGTCTTGTTGTTTTTGTTAAATATGCGAAAGGTTTTAGAATGGCACGTATTAGATAATACATCGAGGTGTTTTCGTGTACTTTCATTTTGTAATGATGTAATATATTTATTGAATAAGAAAAAAATAGGAAAAGGCCAAACGACGTGGCGTATAAAACACCCTTTCACTTAAAAACAAGAATCGAAAATACTAATAGTAATAAATATTATTTTTATATATACAAGATTGCATGTGATAATGTGTGATACTGACACTTACCTGCAAACACAGAATTCATTAAAACATCACAACCACATACCTACATACTTTATACGACAACATGATAGTATACATTTATACACCATACGTACTAGATATTATTTCAAGCAATCCATTAGCTGCGTAAGGGCAAATTATATAACTACCTTCTAAACGACATTAAAAGAAAGACGGGTGGGTGTACTTATTAAAGTGAATAATTATAATAATAATTGGATTACTTGTATAGCGCCGTTTTTGTGAAAAATCAACTCAAGGGCGCTGTACAAATCTTATTTCCTATTCTTTATCTAATTATGCACAAACAGATACAGAAAAAGGTAAAAGGTAGGAATAATAGGTAGGTAACCATTCTACTTAGCAATTTTTAAAGAACATGGTCGTCGTGTGATCTAACCTTAGAAGAAAAACTGCAGTGCAATTTATCACTAGGGGATTTTCAATATTACTGAAATAATATTTTAACATAAAGCGGCGCATGGCGGCTTTTATTGAAAGATTTCAGTGGCACTTAAATAAAATATTTTGCATGAAATTCAACTGAAAATGGTTGCACGGAATTTAAAGAGTTCCAAAGAACAAACCGCTGAAGAATGAAATATTACCATAAGAAGGAACTGGAATAGGAGAAGGAGTCAAGTACGTAAAAACAAAATTACGAAATGTGTGAGGTGGGAGAAAAGCGGTTGGGGAGGTATGGATACCTGGCCATTCTGATCTATTAGTACCTATATGTTAATAAAATACACATTCACTCATTTTATTCCCCATAAGTGAGGATTGGTTTCATATTCTCCAGATTAGTTTTCCGATTGAGAAGAACCTCTAGTTAGCATTACGTGAATAATGTATTGCCAGGAGATGATAATGTGAGATAAAGGTTTGATTTGATAAAAACATTGTATTAAAAAAAAACTATTTGCGTCACATTTTTGTTAGGTATTTAAAATTGACAAGATATATTCTAACATTAATATTGATTAAAAATAGTAAAACTTCACGAATAAATAAATTATTTACACTTTTTTTATGTTAGTAACGCACAAGAGTCACAACTGCTCCCAACCGTCTGAAGCCAGTGAGACTATGGCATCCCCATTTGGGGTATGTTGTAAGGTTGAAGGTTGTGGGAAGGGGAAGGGGAAGGTATTGTTTAGTTATTTTATTTGCCCTGACGAAGCTTGATCTAAGCGAAACCGCTTGGCGTAAAAATACAGTAAAATCGTGGTTTATAACAAAGTGTTTGTTTTACTTAATATGATGTCAAACCACATAGTGATTGCTTCGTATGAAAATATGTATATATAAATATATATATATTTATATATACATATGAATACCACACAAGAGTCCCAACTGCTCCCAATCGTCTGGAGCCAGTGAGGCTATGGCATCCCAAATTGGGGTATGTTGTAAGGTTGAAGGCTGTGGGGAGGGGAAGGAGGTGGGGAAGAGGAACGTTGGGAAGTACCTGGCTATTCAGATCTGGTCACCAAATACGGCTAAAGCCATTTCAAGCAACGTTTCGATTCTAAATGGTGGTCTTTCACCAAAGCGATACTGAAAGTATCTACCACTCTGAAACGTGCCGCAAATATACCATATCTCATGTCAAATGAATAAATTGTGAAATAACACACATTAACCAAATAATTTATTTTTTTCCCCCTGTATAATATTAACTTATTATAGTCTATAATTGATCTGTCTTCGGAAGGCGATACAACTGTCACGCGTTATAATAATTAGCTAACAGAACTTATTTAATAAAGAACTATTAGCATTATTATAAATACATAAACTGTTCTTAAAAATTTATAATAATAGTTATTATTAAATTTTTTTTAAAAACTCCATATAATCTAATTAACATGATTCTTTTAGAACAATTATTTTTTTTTCATATATCCTATATTAATTCATCTAATATACATATACTCGTATATTATCTCTTGTCTCGGCCACAGTTCCACTCTTACATTTGGGTAATAATCACTGCAGTTCCAGTGACAGTTTCCACTGCAGTAAACGTAAATTACCATTCCAAATTTGAATACTTAGTACCGCTACAAAGGGAATTCTGTTCATGACTATTGTACTTCGAAATAAAGTCTGACTTTTTGCAGTACACAAAAAATGAGTGAGCTGCGATTGTTTAAAATGTTTTAATTTGCAACACTAAGATAAGAAGATGAACTTATGTTCAAAAAAGCACAATGACCAAGCGCATTTTTTGTTTTTTTTTCTTTGACCAAACGGTGCTCAACACATACAAATGAGATGAAAGTTACATGAACTAACCAAATAAATAATGAAAAATAAGAGATCCGACCGTCACCTTTTTATTTTCCGTGTCCTAACTGCTCCCAACCGTCTGGAGCCAGTGAGACTATGACACCCCCAATTGGGGAATGTTGTGAGGCTGAAGGTATTGGGAGGGGAAGGAGAAGGGGAAGAGGAAGGTGGGGAAATACCTGGCTATTCAAATTTGGTCACCAAACACGGCTAAAAGCCATTTCAAGCAACGTTTAAATTCTGAATGGTGGTCTTTGACAAGATTGAATTGATTGTGAAACAGCACAAATTAATTAAATAAAATTTACCTTCGCACGCCTGAATTTGAACCCGCGACCTTCGGATTCGTAATCGAGAGCCTCACCCCACGAGCATGGAAGCCGTCAATTTCATATTTTATTTGGGATTTTTTGGTATTATCTTCCATGATTAAAATATAAATATATAAATTGAACGATTATCTCATCAAACCTAAGTAAAACGAATCTTCAGTGTTGCCAGAATTAAACAACGAATTTGCGCGAAGCCTTCCAAATTAAATTCCATGACTTAATTTGATAAGGGACCTGTATTAATATTATTCGGGTAGGTACTTGGTAATAGTAATTATGAAAAATAATGTGTTTACTTTGCTTTCCCGCCTTCCTTTGTCCCTGCTGGGCTAACGGGCGCGAGCAATTGTTTCTGTTCCTAATTTAAACTAGAATGAAAAAAAATTGGTTGCATTAATATAATTTTACGAAAAAAAAAACATTTTTTGAAGTAGTTGATAATTACGAGGCTATGGCTGTGATTCTATTCAAAATGTTGGTATCTATTTTTTTCGCTCGTAGTTGTTTCAGTTGATTGAATACTCAGGGGATATTTCTCTGAGTAAAGGGCTACTAGTCGGTTAACGTACATTTATTATTTATTTCATCACCGCTGAGTAAAGCTACCCATCAAGTAATTTTTTATTTTATTGGAATAGCTTATTGAAGCCTATAAATCTCGTTGTAATATTTAATTATTGAATAAGATAATAATAACGTTTAGAAAAAAATAATAAATAAATAAATCTAATAGGTATATCCGAGACATTATCTGGATTGCAAATATATTCAGGGAGAACTTTGTACTCATACAATAAATATATGAGAATTAATTGAGGATAATATTGGTAAGTTTTACAATTTGAAGGACGATATCATTAAAAAATGAATTAAAATAAGCAGGTCTCATTAGTTAGGTGTTTAAAGCGTTGTCACGGTAAGACAGAGGTCCTGGGTTCGATTCCCAGATGCGCTGATACCTTTTTTTTTATTTTCTGTGTCTTTTCTGGTTATTTGACATTTGTTAATATTATCTTCTTCAATGATTAAATATTACATATTCGTAAAAAAAATTACTTTTTGGCTTTCTATAATTATAATATAAACGCATTAATTGGTTTTGAACCACTTCAATTTAATATAATGATCGACCAGTATCGGAAGTACCCTTCCTTCGTCAGGACTATATTAATACTAAACTAAGATACAAAATAATGACAGACATACGTGAATATATAGATGTTGGAGTGGGAGCCGACCAAAGGTGAAGGGATAATTTGGAGGTTTTCTGGTGGAACAAAGCGATTCACTGAAAAAATATCTTAAAATATCAAATGAAATATGAAGAATTATATAATGTATTACCAACGAGAATATAGGAATGAATGCAAGGGTAATGGACAATACTAGTAAAGGAACATGGATAGCCCAATGGACAGGGAAAGGGGTGTCAGGAGAATATAATAATATACATATGATTTATTTGCCTGCTAGTAATGTTATTCTGTCATAAATAGTTAGGATTCCGGTGAGTTCTAAAGATATTGAAAATTGTTACATTAATTGCTTTCTATATCTGTGTTTTCTCCTTAAATAAAAAAAAATATATTAAAAAATTAACAAACTTTGTGGGGGAAGCCTAAGGAAAACACGGAACAATCAAGTAAACCATTAAAAACTACTCAATAGACAGATCTCAAATGGTAAAATTAAACCATTAAATCTCAAATGGTAAAATTAAACATTAAGTAAGTCACTCACAAGTAAATTTGGAATCCCTCAAGGCACGGTCCTCGGACCATATATAATACATGTAAATGATATTTTGGAGCCAAAAATTCATGGTGAACTAATCTCTTATGCAGATGATATTGTATTATTAATAAAAGATCAAACATGGGAACTAGTTAACAAATTTGTAAATGAAATAAATATTTTAAAAATATAATTTGATAACAACCTACCCACACTTAAAGTAAAAAAACAACATAGTCTTATTTCTCTAATATAAAATCCCTAAACAAAAAATTAATTCTATAATCCATGATAACAAATGTGACAATGAAAACTGTAAACAAACTGATAAGCGTAATATAATCAACTCTTATTCAGAAATTAAATACCTTGGTGTGATCATTGATTAAAACTTTAGATGGAATAGTGAAGAGAATAAGGAGAAGAATTTTGTAAATTACTTGTAATGCAACTAATAAGAAATAATAAAATAAAATAAATTAAAATTTATTACAGTCGGGTCATTTCAAGAGTCGAGTGTGTCAATATATAGTTGAGTGGTGTTACATCCTCTTCATCTACCTCTGCGAAGAAAATAATTAGATATTTAGTTATCCAACTTTTCCTACAAAAAAAGTTAAGGTCACATGCAAACCTGTGAAAACATAATATTTCCAACGGAAAACTTTTTTTGGATTTTTTCGTCGAGAATTCTTTTTGAAAGATAACAAATTGTCAATACAGAAGTTTTTAATTCACTTACGCGGTGGGTTTTTCGAGATATGAAGGTATGAGAAAGCCTACATCTTGAAGAAGCCTCCTTGATTTCATGTACATAAATAAATACGTTTCGCCAATCCCCCGAGTTGGTGTTTTCGCTTTTTCTGATTACGTGAAATGTTTCATTCAGTGTGGGAACTTTCAGAGGCTTATTTCTATTCAGTGAGTTTTCTGTTTTTTGTGGAAGTTCAAAGAAAAGCGCTACAATTAAGTGGTAGGCCGAGGAAAAAAAATTACCATCTCAATCTCTTGGTACGTATGTACGATACATATTCGGTGGACACTGAAAAACAATCTCATTTCGTAAATATTAAACGGTGACCGGATAAATCAACACACGTACGAGAAATCGGCAAACTTTTTAAAAGTTATATAAAGTAATTCAAAATGGAAAAAAAACTAGTCCCCAGAAACCTAAACTAACCTACCCTAATAAAATAAATTAAAAATAGATTTATTAAGTTAGGTTAGATTAGATTTTCGGACTGGTTTTTTTTTCATTTTTAAAAGTTAACAAACAGATAATGCCTTCGCAAGGAGAAACAACTGTTACGCAATAATTACCTAGCAGAACTTTATTTTTATTTTTATAAACTATACAATAATAGGTTTATTTTATTCTTAAAAACTTTAATCGCTGTGTTAATGTGAAACATAATGAATTCAACTCACGGCAAAACCGTCTAGTAAAACAAGTAAAATATGTACTAGTTCATGTTTCTCCACACATACGAGTACACTTCACTGAGAGAGTTGTTAATTATTGACAACAATCGTAATTATATCGTCATGCCTGAGCACACAATATTCTCACGAGTTCCTCTACCTCCGTTCACAGTTAAGTAGCTACACTACCTTTTGCACTAACTATATGTACACCATCTTTACACAAACAAATGATATGTAAATCCTAAAATATTGGTACTAACCTGCTTTCAATAATTGCAAAACAACCTTATACATTCCACTTTCAATGAACAACTTCAAGTAAAACTTACCCCACCATAGATGGAGGATATTATGGATAATGTATTTATTAATAATAATTATTATTATTTGATGATTTATATAGCGCCGTTTTTGTGAAAAATCACCTTAAAGGCGCTGTACAAATACTACTTGCTAGGGTTAATCTGATTATGTACATTACAGAAAACATACTTACCTGGTAGGGCACTCCAGATTAAAAAGTTAAATTACAATGTTTTGGGCTGAGATGATATGACTTTGCACGCACAGGACACATATATTAGAAAACACATTAGTTTAAGAGGAACGGCTGATAGGAAATACTCATCTAAACCTAATGATCTTTTTTTTCATCAAAATTTATAATTAATATCTAGTACGGATTAGAAGCAATTTATTTATTTTTGTTTTACATTATGAAATATAGGCCATTAAAAGAATCGATTTTTCGCGATTAAGAGGCACCTTTAACAATTATTTGGGGGCTAACGGTGATGTAAAAAAAGGTTTTACTACGTCTACTTTGAAAATATAATAAAATGTAAAATTATTATATATTTTTTTTAAATAAGCATTTTGGTGGACTTTAAATTAAATTAAAAAATACCAATTTACGTTGGAACACAAATTTAATTTACATAATTTAAAATATCGACCCGTAAAAACCTTTTTTTTTTAAATGTTTTGTTTTTATATTTTTATTTACAAAATCATGTTTACTTAACAAATACAATAATTTTTTTTAGGATACAATAAACCCGCAAATAATTTTCTAAGGTGACTCTAAAATTATGAAAATGGTTTTTTTTATTTTTTTTTATTGGCATATACTTCATAATTTAAAACAAAAATGAATATAATACTTCTAACACATAGCAGATATTTACTAAACCTTTAATTAAAAAATATATCAATATATAAATATATTATAAAATATTTACAGGTTAAATATAATAAAAACAGTAATTATTGAATGAAACACTAGTATATATTGATTAACTTGGTGGGTTTGCGATAAGCCGACGTAGCTCAACGGTAGAGCATCTGACCGGCAATCAGAAGGGTGCAGGTTCGAGTCCTGTCTGCGACATTTATCTTTTCTCGGAAGGTTTTTTCAATTTGGATGAGTGTTTCAGGCTAATAATTATTGTTTATAAAAATAATTGTTACCCTTTGCGCTATGCACAAAAATCTTGTCTTAAAAACTTTAGTTTATCAATTAATAAAAAATATATCATTTAGTTTGGATGGGTATTTTGGCCTCAAATCTAAAAGTAAGTAATGTATGAAGCAGGTAGCGTAGCCGTTCCTCTTAAGAAATACTGTTAAGAGCCCGTTCCCGCACTTGTCGTGTGTCGTGACGATTAAAAATCGTCTACCCTAGGGATTGAAGAGTTTGTACGCAGCTGTTCACACTTGTTGGCTCAAACTCGCCGCCCGCCGTCCGCTATTCAATGCGCAGGGACCTTCGTTGATATTGTTTGTAAATTAACTTTATTTGTGAACGTTATTTTCTTAATTATTACTTAAATTTATAACTCATATGGAGAAGGAAATAAAACCTGAAATTTTAATTCCACTAAGCAGTCGAAAAAACGATAATGTCCTTTGGGATAAACGTCAGAACTTTATAAAAATAATATCTTGAAGTTGTCGGCTTGCCCGATTTTGTGATATTGGATGAAATACAAAAACACAATTCTATTTTTTGAAGTACGTTGTGAGGCCGGAGGTATTGGGGAGGGGAAGTAGATGGGAAAGAGGAAGGTGGGTAAGTACCTGAATATTCATATCTGGTAACAAAACAAGGTTAAAACCATTTCAAACAACGTTTCGATTCTGAATGGTTGAATTTAACTAGGGCGATAGATATTGATAGTCCGCACGACTCTGAACGTGCCGCAAATATACTTAAATATTATTTTAATTTAATTAATTGTGAATTAACACAAATTGTTTAAGCATCACGTTATTTATTTTTTTCTGTAAATTATGATTATATTTAATATTTCACAATAATATTTACATTTTACAAGAGTAATAGTGTACTGGAACTCTGCCTAATTTGGTCAGTGTTTCCTAAAATGCATAACAGAGGTCAGTGAGGTGTCCTTTTTGGGTGAAACCCCAAATAACACGTTGCACATACAAATTTGGGCATTAATAATCGCAATCTCATATGAATGGAAGTCATTTTTCGCTCGAATATTTTTTTGCCTTTGATGAAATTGTTATAATTAGGATAATATTGACTAGTCATGAAGTTGAGATGGCGTAAAGTGGACTGGTCTCATTAGATCAGTTGGTAGAGCGGTTGTCCAGGTAAGACAGAGGTCCTGGGTTTGATTCCCAGATGCTCACTGATTACTTTTTATTTTCTGTTGTTTTTTTCGTTTTAATTTTTCTTTTAGGATTTGTTAATAGTATCGTATACAATGATTAAATATTTATGTGTTAATTCTTACCTTATTCTAGTACTTAAGATACTTTATATACACAGCCCTAAATTATGTTTAACTCCTACGTCAAACTCAAGATCCAGTTCTCTTCATTGAAGTAGAAGTAGTATATTATTATGTAATGCTATTTTACGTTTATTATTGTAACAATATTATATTATAAATAAAAAATGTATACTACATCGTGTAGAACTCATCAAATATCACGCCAGTTTTTGATATTTCTTAAATCGTACATTGTAGAAGGCTTCGGGTAGGGAGTGTGTAACCTGTGGCATGTCACGCAGTGAACATTGTTCAATCTCCCAAGCGAACGGGAGTGGGGAAGTGTGATTTATTAATCATTTATGTCACAATCTACCCCTTGAAGTAAAGCCTCTAAGATACCGCCTTTGTGAGATTGCTTCAGATAAAAGCAACCTTTGATGAAATAAGCTGAATAAAATCATTGCAGTGATAATAATTGGTTAAAATTGGACTTTATTTATTTGGACATATTTGTATTTTAAGTATCACTCAACCGCGTAAAGAAGGTAGAAAACGTAATTTAAAATTATGATAAATTTTTCAAAAATTCTACCCTTAACTTGGATAAAATAAAAGACATTAATAAAATAAGTTAAAGTTGTTGACTATTGCAGATTTTCAGGTGTGTCAAATATGCTAGGAATGGCTTAGATTTGAAGAAAAAGTGCTGGAAAACGGTATAACTACCTCTAAGTTTTTGTACAGTTGTTTCATTATTTATGTTTTACCTAAAATAAGGAAATAAGTAACTTAATAGTTAAAAATGGTACATATGTAGTAGGTATAATTTAATAGCGGAATGAAAATAAAATAATATTCACTGAAAAGTAACTGAATAGTATCTGAAATGTGAGTGAATATCAGATAAATAGTTTTGAATAGTAGCTATAATGTGGTGTCATAATTATAAGTAAATATCGGCTTAATAGAAAATATATCAGGGGAGTTGCCCAAAAAATGTCATATAAAGATCGGAGTATAAGTCTTAGGGCAATTAGTCCGACAGCTGGAATGAGGCAGGACGGCAAACAAACCAAATACTTCTTCAGACAGCAGTTTAGAGTGATTCCTCTCTCTTGTGGGGTCCACAAGAGAGGAATGGGACACGGTTCCAGGTCCAACTTCCAAACAGGGACTAATCTGGTTTACAGATGGGTCCAAGATGGACGATGGAACTGGAGTCTGTTTACAGGAATCCAATAGTGAACATAATATACTTCTAGGAATAATCTGCACTGTGTTTCAAGATGAGATGAAAGCCACCTTAGCGCACAAGCAAATGTACGTATCGCGTACAGAAACAAAAACATAAGCATATGGTCTGATAGCCAAGCAGCCTGGTACTGGATAGTAACCGATGCGACTCCAGACTAGTGATGGAGTGCAGGACTATTCACGAAGAACTGGCTACCATTAATAAAATAGCCACGATCTGGGTACCAGGGCATAACGGTACCGAAGGGAATGAGCGGACTCACGGACTAGCAAGAGAGGGGGCGGAAGCACCGCTTGAGGGATCTGAGGGAGCCGTAGGAGTGGCAGCTTGCCATGCCGAACTACATATTGAAAAGTGGGTTAAATCCAAGCACTGGATGGAATGGGAGAGGGCACCTATAATGAGACAATCCAAAGTACGCAAGTAACGCACCTAACCCCAAACGAACCAGGCAACTACTCAATATGGACAGAAACTCACCGAGGGAACTGGTAGGACTATTAACGGGACACTGTCACCTCAAGAGACACATTCAGCTGTTAGAGTGGAAAACAACAATAGATGCAGGAAATGTGAAGAGGATGAAGATACTCCAATTCATCTATGGTGCCAATGTCCTGGCTTGATATCGTGAAACCAAGAAACATAGTTGAATATCCAATGACGACTTTGGTGAAATTTATCAAAGAACCGGGTTCCGTCAAAGGAATAAGGTAAAATGGGAAATAGCACAACAGGACTATGGCCGAGTGCTCGCGGGAGATATGCAAACCGTATCCGTATCAATAAACTAAATAAAAATAAAAGTAAACTCTACGGTATCTTTACATAACTAAATAGTACCTGAATTTTTATTAAACATCAACAGAATTGTTCCTCAATAGTACCTGATTTATAACTGAATACACCCCAATTACATTTAAGTGTCTGAATAGTATTCGAATAGTAAATAAATAATCTTTAATTTATTTTTGTACATCGTCTTTATAGAGCTATTATGATTTACTTGTTTTTTCATAAATAAATAAATTCTGAGTCTATAGTGTATCTTAAAATACACACAAGCCAAGGAGGCAATCAATACTTAGATTACCCTGCAAACATAAACACAATCACCTCAGACTCTTCCAGGAGCACAGAAGTGTTGCGGGTGGCTCTGACGCTGACGTCACGTCATCCCTTCATCCCGCGCGCTATTTTGGCTTTCATTCGGGATACCTAATAAGATTCCCTTCACTCTCTAAAGACAATGTGTTCTGTTCGACTAAGCTTATTACGTATTACTGAATTTGTGAAGGGTGACTTGGTTGAGTTGCACCGAAATGGATTTTTTTTTACCCATTACCCGTAGTGGAAAGGTGTACAAAATGACACAGGGTTTTGTTTTTTAACATGCCTGCATGTATTATTTATGAATAAAATATTTTTTGTATTGTAATGACACTATTTGTAAAAATTTGGTATTGTATTGACACTATTTATAAACATTTTGGTATTGTAATGAGACTATTTATAAACATTTTGGTATTGTAATGACACTATTTATAAACATTTTGGTTTTGTAATGAAAATATTTATAAACATTTCGGTATTGCAATGACACTATTTATAAACATTTTGGTACTGTAATGATATTATTAATAAACATTTTGGTATTGTAATGACACTATTTATAAACATTTTGGTATTGTAATGAGACTATTTATAAACATTTTGGTATTGTAATGACGCTATTTGTAAAAATTTGGTATTGTATTGACACTATTTATAAACATTTTGGTATTGTAATGAGACTATTTATAAACATTTTGGTATTGTAATGACACTATTTATAAACATTTTGGTATTGTAATGAAAATATTTATAAACATTTCGGTATTGCAATGACACTATTTATAAACATTTTGGTATTATAATGACACTATTTATAAACATTTTGGTATTGTAATAACAATATTTGTAAACATATTGGTATTGTTATGACATTATTAATAAACATTTTGGTATTGTAATGACACTATTTATAAACATTTTGGTATTGTAATGACATTATTTATAAACATTTTTCTATTGTAATGACACTATTTATAAATATTTTGGTATTGTAATGAAAATATTTAAAAAAATTTTAGTTTAGTCGTAATTTTTTTTTTAAATTGTAGAACATGGCTACAAATAACCATTTTACCGCACCAGGTGTATATAACATCATACGATATATATTAGAATATATATCGCATTGTAAAAATTTTGTGTACAGTGCCAGGGTACATTTCCCCCTCTTCCTGAGTTAACTGTGGTTAGAGGTGCATAAATGTGGAGATAATCTTCTCTACCCAGTGAGCGGGCTGTCTATTGCAACTGTAGGGCTTTTATTTATTTTTATTTCAATGAATTGTAAACTGTGTTTTATTTGCTTGTTGCACTTTCCGATAACAATGTTATATTTAAGCCCGCTCATTAAGGTAATGGTGGGTATAAGATGGAATTTGATGAAGACGGGGGGGGGGTACTATAAAAGGTACTATAAAAAAATAAAGTGAGTAAGTACCTTCCTCTTTATATTTTAAACTATTTAAACATTTTTATTTCCATTCTTCTTCATCAGAATTTTCATTTCCTTTTTTTAGTATTCAATTTTAAACGCATTTTTTCCTCGTAGCACTAACCGGTACCAATCAAACACATACAATTGTTTTCTCTCTATATTTGTTTTTCTCATCTCTTCATAAGTACTTAACTATTATACTTTACTCAAAAATTATCTGGTACTCTTTTTCTTATCTCTTTGAACTTAACTATTATTCTAAATTAATTAATATACTACACTCAAATTATCTGGTACAAACAACTGTTTTTATATTTACTATTCTTCACATCTCTTTATACTTAAGTATTATACTTTTTCTAGATATATTATATTACAATACCATGTCAATACTAGCTTTTGTCCTTCTATTTTTGTATAATGCCACTTAATATGAACTAAACTTGTTAATTTGACTGTTTTAAAACGGGATCTGTTCCTAGTTGGGCAGTCAAAGCTTTCTTTCATTTTATTGTTAAATAATATGTTTCAAATAAATATAGAAATATTTTTTTTTTTTAAATGCGCTGATTTTTGTGGCCAACTGAACAAATTAACGTAGAAGTTTTTACCCATTTATTAGAAATAATACTCTAAGGGTCGGATTTTTCAGACTTCGTCAGCCAGGCCGAAAGCGACCCTAGATCATTTTCCATTCAACACCCAAAGGTCTACGTTAGTTCGAATTCAGAGGTGTCACGTGAATTTACGGGAAAATCCGTCGACTTTCAAACACCGCAAGGCTCATTTTGGCTAAGCGAGTCTGAATTCATACCAACCGAGTTGGCAGCGGGTTCGTTGATTCGCAGTCAAAACGGAGCGGTCCATGCGTTGGCTTGCCAAAAAACACCGTAAGCGTATCGACTTTCGAAGAGAGTAAGGCTCAGAGTGGTTAAAATCGGTTGACTTTGCAATACAAACCAATTTCAGGACTGCAATAGGCATCTACTAGTTTATTAGAAAATTGTAAAACATATTTTATTAATTTCTATTTGCGGTTCATTATTCGTTTTCATGGACTACACGCCACTGATTCCACAACCACACGACGTTAATCATAATAATTTTTTTAAATTTTGCCATTTTTTCGCAATGTTTGAAAATGTCAAGCCTCTATTCTCGGTGCCTCTAACCCCAATATCCTCTACGCCATAACAACATTACACGAAGCACTTTGCAAAGAATCGTGTTGGGTGTGTGTGTGTTCGTATCGTGTATTTGTGTAAATCGGAATCCTAACAAGCGCGGAACAACAAGTGGAAAACGTTATTATTTTCGTGGGTTTATTTCTATTATAATGTTTTTTTTTTCTTATAAACCTTTGTTTGGTAAGTTGTAGGGCGTCCATTTGTAGAAATAGCTAAATACAATAAAATTATTTGATGTTTTATTTAAGGGTGAGTGCTCAAAAAGGTGATAAACGTCACTTTATTAATTTGAAATACAAGCAATACTAGATTTATATGTAAATTCTTTATGGTTAATTAGAAAAATGTCTAACTTTTCCCGGAAATAAAAATATTTAATTTTTCGAAGGAAGCAATCACTTTGTGGCTTGACATTATAATTTAAATAAAAAATGTTTTTGTTTTAAGCCACTTTATTTTTATACATATTTATGCATTCGACCGGTTTCGGTTGGACTCAACCTTCTTCAGGAACGTACACATATAAACTAAAATTAAAATACAGAGATATCATAATGGAGACAGAGAAAGTGAGGAAAAGAGACAGCACGATAGGGTAGAACAGGACAGAGCATCACAGTGGGGGGGTGGGTAGTGCGGCATTGCCCGGCAATTTATATAGGTAAAAATATAGGTAAAAACGGCAATTTATATAGGTAAAACCGCGAGAAACGTAAACATTAGAGTCAAAGAACATATTAGATGTTTAACAAGTATAGGTTTTTCAGAATTCACCGAACATTTAATTAATACTAACCATAATTTTGATAAAAGTACAGGAGTACAATTAATACATAAAAATAGTATAGGCTTGCGCCTTAATAACTTAGAAGCATTAGAAATATCTAAATCAAATAAAAATAATATATGCCAAATTTTAAATAAACAATTAGATTTAACCCAAAGTCCGATTTTAAGGATGTTCCCTTTCTTCCCCTCCCCTCCCCCTACCTCTCCATCTACCGCACTACCCACCCCCCCACTGTGATGCTCTGTCCCGTTCTACCCTATCGTGCTGTCTCTTTTCCTCACTTTCTCTGTCTCCATTATGATATCTCTGTATTTTAATTTTAGTTTATATGTGTACATTCCTGAAGAAGGTTGAGTCCAACCGAAACCGGTCGAATGCATAAATATGTATAAAAATAAAGTGGCTTAAAACAAAAACATTTTTTATTTAAAAAAAATCTTTAATGTTCAATGTTCTAAATTCTATAAAATACATACTATAATGTCTGGAAGAGGTGCTCTTTGAAAACCAGTGAAGGCAATTTTGAACCTTTTACTTAAGTACCAAACTATCTATCACGCCATTTCCCCGCAGGGATAGGCAGGGAGGACGGACCGCCAAACAACTCTATCTTGGCATACATTTCTTGCTTCATTCAAATTCATACATCGTCTCATACATTCTCTTCTGTTATTACGACTTCTGACATGGTGTATTTGATTTACTTGATCGTGACATGTCTTCCTTCTTCCATTCACATTCGCATCATATATTATCCTTGCACTTTTTTCCTCATTTATTCGCTCTACATGCCCAAACAATATAAGCTTCCCTTTCTTAATCTTATTCGTTGCGCTTATATAAGCTTTGCATTTTTTACGAATCTCAACATTTTTCACACGATCATACATGGTTTTACCGGATATTTGCCACAGAGATCTCATTTCTACAGCATTCAGTCTACGTTCATCCTTCCTCTGCCAGTTCCATGCCTCACTGCCATACATTTTACGTTTTACTTAAAATTACAGTATACAATATAAGTTACAATACAGAACTTAAAAGCTTTAATAATGTTAATAATGTTTTATTACCTTATTTTTTTTTAACAAATAATGATATCCTCACTGGGATTTCCCGTGCTGAGGATTTCATTTACAAAATATTATATATTAAATTGATGAAAAAAAAAAAAAAATTGTTAGGTGAGGTGTTTTAAGTGCAGTTGAGTGGTTTCGGTGTCAGTCTATATTTGGTGTTAATATATTTTCCATTTCAGATCTCCCCATGTAACGTATCCAGTGTTTTATTTGATTTAAAAAATTTATTTCTGTTTTCGTGATTTTTAAAGGATAATGGATAATAAAAATAAATAGTAAGTTTTTTTATGTGAATACCACACAAAAGTGCCAGCTGCTCCTAACCGTCTGGAGCCAGTGAGACTATTGCATCCCCAGTTGGGTATGATGTAAGGCTAAAGGTAGTGAGGTGGGGAAGGAGATGGGGAAGAGGAAGATGGGGAAGTACCTGACTATTTAGTATTTACCACTCTGGAACGTATCGCAAATATGCTATGTATTATTTTTAATTAATAAAATTTACTAACCCACGCCGGGATTTAAACCCGTAACCTCCATATTCATAGCCAAGCATCATAAACGGAGGCTGTGTTACTTGCTTTAGCAGACTACAATGTGTGAATTTTTTAGAGTTGACCTTTGATCTATGTAAATATTATGACATCGAAATAAATGTATGGATTATGTTGAGATTCTCTGGTGGCAGAGAGGGTGAGGAGAAAAATATGAATAAAGATTAAGGCTTTAGTTGTAACGTGGGTTAATCCTTACCTTTCTTTTTCTCGTCCTAATTTTCTCTTCTGTCCACACCCTTTCTCCCTTTTTGTTACTCACATCTTAACCAAGTTAAGTCTTCTGATTTCAGACATACGATTAAACTGTGATAATGATAAATGTAATCCCTACATACGAAAATGAATATTTTTCTGTCTGTCCTCGATTTTATCGAAAATTACTTGACCGGCTTCGCTGAAAATAGCACAGTTTGTTTTTATTAATGGGGAGGTTTAGAGAGTAGTTTGAATGAAATCCAATATGTAAATCTGTTGATCTAACGTGTTAAAATTAGTATGAAAAACATTGAACCCGCCATGTTGAATTGAGATTAGCCCATTACCACTCTGGCTAGCCACAGATTACATATTAAAAAGAAGGTTTTTTTGGTAAAATGTTTCCAAAATGGAAAACACAAGTAGGCACCTACTTAAGACATATTTTGAAAAAATTAATGTTTGGAATGAAATAAAATTTAAAACGTACGTTTCTTTGTTTCTTTCTTTAGATATATTAATATTCGTCAAATGGCATTTCTTTCTCTATCAATCAATTATAGCACCCAAACGACGAGTAAGAATTCTCAACTTTATTCAACAACAAAAATCCCGAGCGAAGCCGGGTACACATTAGCTAGTAAGCAATAAAAAATATGTAAATACATATTACCATTGTTAAATAAAAATATTTTCGGGTGCAGTGTGAGTACGGAGTACGCAACTGTACGTAACATTCTAATTCAAAAATTCAAATCAATTATAAAAATAATAATTTTGAATCTACGTACTCATTTCTAAAATTAAAAAATACGTAATTATTATTTTCAGTACATAATATAATAATGAATTTATGCCATCGTTCTTACGATGGTTGGCGGTGTAATAGTATGCATAATTGCCTTCCAAGCATTTGATTGGAGTTCGATTCTCGGCCGTGGCAGTATGTATATTTCTGTATACGTATTTATTTTATTTTTTATTAATGTGATCACAGTTTTGCGCTAGTCTATCTAATAAATAATAATTCCTTCAAATGATTGGTATTCACTTTGTGGCGTCATTATTAATAAATTAATTTAAAATTATTTTATCACTTCTTTATTAATCTCATCAGGAATATACAGGATACTAAAAAATAATATTGTCAAGTACAGACAAATGATAAACATAGAACACAATAATGAAAGATTAGACAAATTATAAACATAAACAAAAATTGATGAAAGTAGGTAATAATTAATCAAAAATGTTAATAAAAAATATTATAGAAATTAAAAAACAAAAATTGTTTTTATTATTAATATCAGTATGAAAATAAAATCAAGAAATATATATTTGAAAAGAAAATTGATTTTTAATTATATTTAATTGACTATGAACACTTTTTCAGATTTCTAAAATTTATTATATTTAGTGATTACAAAGTAATTTTTAATTAATTTATAAATAACAATACATTCATTACATTGCCGGCAACCCGGGCGATTATTGGCATATAATTTTAAACAGTTACATTTACTTTACTTAGGATGTCTGTACTGAGACGGGTAATTATACAAAAATATATATAAATAAATAAAATAAAATACTGATGAAGAAAGCATCGCTTTCGAAAAATGTAAATAAATATCTTTATATTAATAAAGTGATGAATACAAAGTATATTATTTAATTCATTTATTAATAATGATGCCACAAAGTGAAAACCAATCGTTCATCAATATTGATCTCGGCGTGATTATTTCCAGAAGTGGGGAACGAAATATTGTTTTGTCACAATGAATTTTTTTAAATTTAAAAACCTTTGTAACTTTCTTCCACTTATTTATTTTCGACCGGACCGGTTTCACCCTATCACGGGCACCGTCAGACTGGTACAATGCATACTAAATCTATGGTATATATAGCATCGATGTCAGTAGTGAGTTCCCCTGTTTTCTAATATTGTTTTTATTTATGACTTGAAATTTGTTTTATTGCCGACGGTACTGTTTGATTTAAAAAAAAACAGTTTAATATGGAAATCCACCATAAATTGACAGTTTCAAAATTAGAAATAATTATTTTGTTCATTTATTAAATAAGTTTTTGGATTATTATAATTTTTATTTCAATCACGAGTATAGCCCAAGATACAGTATAATTATGAAGGGGAAACAAAACCCTTTAATTACAAATGAATGTTAATTTGGAAACACCAATCTTAATAAACATCTTAATGACCTTTGTTCAATGTTTAACAATAGTGTATTATAACCCTTAAGTAGGGAAATGTTACAGTGTAATATAACCATTAAAATAACCGTCAATTTACTCAGAAATTAATAACCGCATTGGTAATAAAAATGAAAACATTTTGTGAGTTTCATTGTAAGTACCTACACGGAAATAATATAAATACATACGTCTGTAAGTGGTTTCTCCACAGTTTGACAATGCCTTCGGAAAGCGAAACAGCTGTCACGTGTAATAATAATTACCTTGCAGATTTTTTTTTATAAATAAACCGATTTTTAAAGTAAATAGTAATACATACTCGAAAAAACCATTTCCTTTGTGGCTTTCCATGATTATTATATTAAATTGAAGTGGTTCAAAGCAAATGTATGGATTTATATTATGAATATTAATAGTAATTATTAAAAAAAAAACTTTAAAAAGAGTTACATACGAGGTGTGTTCAAAAGAAAGGGTGAATTGTGAATTTTCGCGGGCTGTGTACATTCGATTATCGATTTTTTTTGTTATTTTGGTACACATATGTTTATCATATGTAAGCATTATCAGCCATTTTGGATTAGTGGTTTGTTTTTGACAACTGGAAAGGTTAGTCACGTTTTTGTGTGTTCTTTGATTTTTTACTTTTGAAAAAAATTGATCAAAATATTATTGTATTAAATTTTGCGTTAAAAATGGAACAAAGTGCTCCAACGTACTTAAAATGTTGACTGGCATTCGGCGAGTCTACTTTGTCTCAAAAAAGTGTTTATAAGTGGTACAAGCGCTTTACAGAAGGCCGAGAAGATGTTAATGACGATGAGCTTCCTGGAGTTGCAACCACGTCAACAAATGAAGAAAACATCGAAGCAGTGAAGAAAATACTTTAGAAAAATCGTCGAATCACTATTAGGGAAGTTGCAGAGGATGTTGGCATATCAATCGGCTCATGCCATACAATTTTCTCGGATGTTTTGGCCATGAAACATGTGGCAGCGTAGTTCGTTCCGAAATTGATAAATTTTGAGCAAAAGCAACGTCGCATTAGTATCGCTCAGGAGTTGTTGAATGCCGTCAACGACGATCCAGATTTGCTCAAAAGGGTCATAACTGGTGATGAAACGTGGGTATATGGTTATATGGTTATAGGGGTATATGGTTATAGCGTTTTGCTACAATTGATGAGATAAAGTCAGAATCAAAGAACGAGCTGATGGCCATACCGAAAAGCGCACTCCAGAAGGGCTTCAAGGATTGGAAGAAGCGCTGGCAGAAGTGCATTATATCTGAGGGGGATTACTTTGAAGGGGAGAAAATGGATATTGATGAATAAATAAATACTTTTCGAAAAAATTCGAAATTCACCTTTTCTTTTGAACACACCTCTATGTACTAAAATTATAAGGTGTAGTCATTAGAAACCACATTTACTTATGTTACATTTATTTATGGCACTGGTTAGAAATCTTCTGTTGCGGCTGTGTTGGGTTTAAGGTTATGTATTGTTGTGGGTTTAGTTTATGGGTTTTAGGATGTAATAATTTTAGATTTAAATTCTTAGTTAATGTTTTGTATAATATAAATATGTCATTAAAGAAACTGGTTTAAGCTCTTATGGTAATTTTTCATTTTAAAGCTTTAATTATTTTAAATAGTATGTACGAAACTTTACATATTGTATACAATATACATAATTTATAACGGGATTGGGTTTCGTTAACTGTGAATTTGAAACTTTTACTGTTGTGTAAAAAAATACATTGAAACCAATTATTTGAATCGTACCAAAGTCTGACCAGAAAATCTACTTGTGTGAAAGCATAAAACTCTCAAAGGGTGAGCTCTGGTATCACAGCTTTTTCTGTCTTGAATTCAAGGGTCAACCAGGGGCGTGCCATCCATATAGACATATAATCACTGCCTACTCTACCGTAATCGCATGAAAATATACATAATTATTAATTATTGCAAGAAATCTATTTCCATTTTCAAAAACGGGCTCAAAATATTAACTAAGAAAAGTTGCTAAAGGCAGGAACTGAGTATGCAAAATAACGCCTAGGTTATATTCAAATGATGTCTTCATTCGACACAAAAAACGCACACGTGTGCGTGATGCACATTCAAAGGACGCCTCCTTTGTGTTAATATTAATTTTTACTTACAAATTAGAGATATGTAGCCAGTAAATGCATCAATTAGTGTCATCTGTTGGCATCTCTATTAATCAGTACTATTTTACCGACGAAATAATAATCTTAAATAATTTTGCTGGCTGTCTTTCGTACAATTTTGGGGTTGAAAAACAATAAAAATTGTATGTACCCAGTAATTAACTTGTAATATGCACAGATGAAGCGGTTATTCGGATATATGTGACTTTATTCCTTATATTATTCGCATTAAACTTGTGATATATACCCTTTATATAATATGCCTCATACTTAGAATATACTGTATTTATTACTAAAGTCATATTCATGTACAATCTTTACATAAAAACCAATTTAAAAAAATCATAATATATATTTTTTTTTTACTTAAAAAAAATGTTGCTTAAGTAATTTCAAAACAACATTGGCTAAAGCGAGCAGCCTACTCATTCTTTGAGAAAACTTACAACGTCTTTGTTAAGTTTTTTTGTTTTTATATCTATATGTTAGCTGTTTTCCTACTGCTTAACTTGATTAAAAACAATGTGCACGCCACTGGGGTCAACATAAATAATTTCAGAACACAGTGTCCTTTCCAACATGAGGTGTGAAGGTACGATAAATAACGTTTATTTCCCCGGGAAATCCAGCAAGCATAAGAAACTTCACACAATAAGACGCAGTTTATGTGAATCAAAAAAAGGGTTTACTTTCTTAAACCTACCGAGGACCCACGGATTATTATAGAGCGGTTTATGAACATTGACCTCAGCCTATCGGGAAAGTTCACTGTCAAGGGTGCAACACAATATGCCGGCCGCCCCGCGGGAAGCCCCTTAAGGAACGTCTGAACACCAAACACTCTGCAACAACAGTTACCGTAGCAAGCAATACAGTTACTTACTGTATTTTGTGTACAAACACATATACCAATAATACCCATAGAATTTCGAACTTTCCTAATATTGCAGTGGACAGAAAACTATGCAATCACATGGCTCTTAACGGTCAGGACTCAAAAATTCACACTTTGCAGGTTGATAACTCTATAAAATAAGAAATATTATTAATGATTTATCTATTAACTCTATACAGGTAATTAGGAAAATGTATAAGGTTTCAAAAGATAATAATCCTCAAACTGTAATCTTTTAAAATTTATATGAAAATGGTTCTAGAATTTTGCGTAAAACGTTCAAAATTACTTTCGCTGGTTTTCAAACTGCAGCAATTTCCAGTTTTTTTTTTTAATGTATTTCATAGAATTTAAAGATAACAGTTTGAAGGTTTTAACAGCTAAATAAAAACCGGTTGCGTGGAGTTCGTAAAGGCAGAAAAGCTGTGCCTACCATAAAAAAAAAACGAAAAAATATTTTTCAAAAACCCCTTTTGGTCGTTTTACCCAACGAGATTTTTTTAAAAAGAAAGATATCCTTTCCCGAGTTACGAACACCCTGGAAATATTTGAAAATCTCCTAGTACTATCACAGTAAGCGTAAAATGTTGCTTATGTCGTGATGGAGGAGTTAACCAGTCAAGAAATTGAACCTTCGACGTCAGTGGGACTCGAACGCGATGCTAACTCAGCCACATACAGAATATTTTGTTTATTTTCATCCAGGAACAACTGATTTGGCTCTCAGCGGAAACATTTATTTGTAAATCTAAGAAGACGTTCGGGATACAGTGGTAAAAAGCAGCACAAGAAAGCTACATCCTACCTTTGGTTAAAGAGCAATTCACGCCACTGATAAAAACTACATAATCCATAAACTCTTGTAATATACTTGCTTCCTACTCTTAACAGATAGTCTGAAATCTTTCAGTTCGGCTTCAAATTCGTTTTTTTTGTAATTATTTGTACAGTAGAACTACAGACTATCTACTGACCAACGCCAACCTAACATGAATATCCATGTAAAGGGATTAGGTAGGTAATCTTGAAGCACACGAAATACTTCTAAGAATCCAATATAATTAGACTCAACACGTTCCCATTAATTCCTCTAGTCTTTCTCTTTTTCCCACAGCCTTTCTGTGTATTTAATATGTCGATGATTGTCTCTCCTTCAATTGACTTCCCTATGTATGTACCTTCGCGTGTAGATTTTCACTTAGACTTAAGTAAATTTAGATTTACGTATAGTTAGACTCAAGTAAAATTGGACTTACGTACAGTTGGACTTGAGTAACATTTGACTAAGTAATGTTAGACTCATGTAATAGACTTGAGTAAGGATAGAATTAAATAAAGTTAGGCTTACCTTTTAGTTAAAGTTAAGTAAAGTTGGATTTATGTAACTTTAGACTTGAGTAAGGTTAAAATAAAATAAAGTTAGGCTTACGTATAGTTAAAGTTGAGTAAAGTTGAATTCATGTATGTACTTAAGTAAAGTTGGACTCGTGTAATATTAGACTTAAGTAAGGTTAGAATTAAATAATGTTAGGCTTACGTATAATTAAAGTTAAGTAAAATTGGATTTATGTAACATTATACTTACGTATAGTTGAACTTAAGTATGGTTAGATTTAAGTAAACTTGGACTTATGTTACAATATAATTAAGTAACATTAAACTTTCTTATAGTTAGATTTAAATAAAGTTAGACTCATATAACATTAAACTTAAGTAAGGTTAAAAATAAATATTTAGACTAAATAAATAAAATAGACTTGAATAAAGTTAGGCTAACGTATAGTTAGACTTAAGTAAAGATGTACTTAAGTAAAATTAGACTTGAGTAATGTTATACTTATGTATAGTTAGATAGTGATAATCTCATTGTAAATAATATTAATAAGAAAACAAAGACAAAAATAAATATTTATATATTAAGAGTTAGCTTGCTTATTGAAAATAGCATTTTTTTGTATTACCTATTGCCTTATAAAAAGCACAAAAGAGTCTGAAGTTTTTTGACTTTGAACTGTGAAATTAATGGCACAATGAAAAAGTTTATTAAAGGATTTATTTTATTTATAATCTTAATAGTTCATAAATATATAGGATTGTTCGATGTCCGTCTCATTGGGACATTCCTGTGTCGAGACAGAATGTATAAAGTAAAATGTATTTACTAATTATTCTTTACTTATTATTATTTACCTATTATTATTTACTCACTACTTCTTTTTAACAAAAATATGGTCACCCTATGATTGTGGCTAATTGGAGCACAGATACTTTATGATAGTTATTTGGGTTACAATGAAATTATTATTGTTGTAATCTGTAAATTTATGATTTACTGAAGATTTTATAATCATTGAAGAAAATAATATTAACATAACCTAAATGAAAGATAAAATCGGACAAAAGGACAGAAACTAAAAATATTTCAGTCGCATCTGCCTATCCGGATAGGCAGAGGACCTGCGTTCGAGTCCCAGATGCGACTGAAATATTTTTAGTTTCTGTCCTTTTGTCCGGTTTCATCGTTCATTTAGGTTATGTTAATATTATTTTCTTCAATGATTAAATATTACGATGAGGTTTTTAAATCTCAATAAAAATAATTAAAAATTGAAGATTTTATAGTTGTTTATAGTCTTAATAACTAGGGTGTTATTTAAAAAAAAATTATAATATATTGTTTCACTAAAATTGTAAAGCCGCTCATCTTGACATAGGACTGTCCTGGTGAGATGAGTGACAAATATTTTTGTTTTTGTTTTTTAAATTTAAGAATAAATAAAATGTAAAAATATTAAAATTAAAAAAAAAGGTAATACTATTAAAATTAAAAAACGCATTATATATTACAAAAATCTGTTAAGTAACTATTATTAGGCGAAAGGTTGTTTCGCATTCTGAAAGCATTATCAAACTGTAATAATAATTACCTAGTAGAACCTTTTTATATAGAGATACCGTTTTTTTTTATAATAATCGTTATTATAAAATTTATAAAACCTTAAATTGAACTTGAACCCAATAAAAAAAAATAAAAGAAAAAATTATGAGGTATACATACGCTTAAGTCAGTGGCGTGCGGTCCATATTGGCTGAAAAGAGGTGTCCACCCTAAGGTACCATAAAAAATAGAGAAAAATAAAAATACGACATATTTTATCAAAATCGTTTTTTTTCCGTTTATTTTAAATATAACAGATTTTGAAATAATTGCGATGTATAGATAAATAATTACAATAAATCTAATTGGTCGGACGCTTCGTATGATTGATATGTAGCTAAAACTTCAGTAACAAAGTAATAACTTCATCTGTAAACATGTAAATAATATAACAATTTTTGTTTTTAAATGCAAATTTCCGTAAATATGTAATATATAGAATACGCGAATTAAATTATAATACATAGTATCAACAAATAAATACGTTTATTTATTCAGTTGACCACAACAATAAGCGAAAGTGAAAAATAAAAAAAAAACGTTTTCAAATATTCCATTCATTTATACCCGAACTTCAAAAAAGCACACCGCCTAACTTTGAAGATAGAGCAGTGCACGCCACTGTTTTAAGTTTAGTATTCTAAGTTCTAAGTCACATAAGGCAGTAGGTACAAAATAACCCATGGTTTTAAACTGAGACATTCTTGCGTGTCGTAAACGTGTAAATAAAATCTGCAGTATTCACGCAAACCATCCGAATTGATCACATAACAAACGAATTTTTCACGAGCCTTAAATACTCGTACATCCTTTTATTTTCATTACTAATGTTGCCAGTGTGAACGGGGCGCGTGGGAATCCCCTCGATGAAGAATGCATAAAAAAGTGTTGCCACCTAAGTGGAATTGATGGCGTTATTTTCCCGCCTTTTTCCACGGTCAAAGGGTATTTTCGCGTCTGGCAACATCGGCTTTCAGCGCAATTGAGATTAATTTTGTCGAATCTTTCAGCCTTTATTCACTACCTACTGTTTAGTTTCTTTTGTCCGGTTGTCGGTGTTTCTATTTTAACTTTTACTGTGTGACTTAATAATTTTATTTTAAGGGATTTTTTTCTGTTTCGAATGTGTCTGGCTTTGAAGGATATTCTTAGCCATCATTTTAATAGAACGTAGAGAAATGGAAGGATAAATTGTTTTCATATGAAGCGGTAACTTGGTGATGTGACATTATAATTTAAAAAATAAAAACAATAACTTTGTTTACATCACTTTTAGTTGGTATATACTTTTGCCGACCAGGTTTCGCCACTACCGTAGCATTTTCAGGGCAGTATAATACTAAACTATGAACTAAGATACACATGTGTTATAGATTGATAAAAACAGGCGAGTGAAGGGCCAAGAGTGGGAGGGGAGCAGGTACCGTACCGGGAATGGCGTGTGCTTTGTTTAGTGTGAATATTTTAAGGATTGGGCTTTTATTTAAATTTATTTGATTATTATTGAATCTACTATTAGTGTTTTTGGCTTTCCTTATTTCTAACGGTTCTAAGTTATCTAGTCGAATGCCTATTCCATTTTTATGCAGTAAACTAGTGTCTGTATTTTTATTGAATGAGTGGTCTGTTTCTAAGAGGTGGTTGGCAAATTCGGAGAAACCATTATTATTGAGACATATTAAGTGTTCTTTTACCCGGATATTAACATTACGTGACGTTTTGCCTACATAAAATGCGGGGATATCAATCGTTTGTTTTTATGTGCGCGGTTATTTTGTGTTTCAATTTACTCAAAATATCTAGTTAACTATGTTATTTAAAAAAAAACAATATGTTAACTATTTATTTATAATATTTTTTCATCATTTGTGTAATTTATTCATGTGAAGCTTTTATGATTCATGAAATCGTTACGATTTTGTAACGGTGTTGTGTATTTCGAATGACGTTTTCAACAACGTATTTGTGTAATTGGAACGTTTTGTAGTGATAATTCATAAAAGCACATATTACAATGCAATATTTAGATTCTGTATAAAATAAGTTTGTAAACGTTTTCATTTAGCGCGTCAATGCGTAAATTGTAAGGGAAATGTCAAACGCAATATATTAGGTTTATTTTTTAAAATCGGAAATTATATCGTTTTTGTTGTTTAATTGTCCCACAAATGCAGTATTTTGATTTAAATAATATCATAATGAACGCATTTTGAACAGATCTTACATTAATTGAGTTCAAAAATACTGAAAATGCCGCTTTCAAAAATTGTTCCTGCGGACATGAAAAAATGCCCTCATTGTGAAAGCGTAGTTTAATTTGTCGATTTATTTTAATTATTTTTTATATGAAACGTAAAAAAAAATGAAATGAGGATTACCTTTATAATACGTTTGTGTCATTACATATGATTTTTAGTTTCGTGTATAGTGATATATTTAGGATTTACATGAAAAAATGAAGGAGAAGCGAATTAAAATAAATGACACGCGAAAATATTTCGCGATGAAATTATCAATGTGACAGGTCAATAACCGACATGTGAACAAATCTCAGAAACACGAGGGGTTAAATAAAACCTAGTCCGCCTCAGTACAGAAACCCCTAGTGAGGAGGACTATTAATTTGTTATTATGTAAACAGGAAAGAAACCGGTCTGCTCAAAAATAAATCAATGGAAAAAAGTTACAAAGGTTTTTTAATAAATAAAAAAAATCATTTTAGAAAAAGAAACGTTAGGAGAAAAAATCCCTTTTCTGAAATACAGGAAGTACGAACATACTCGTACATGTCAATTTTTCATTCGATCGTTTGAGTTTATTTTTAGGAATTCTATTACAAACTTTAGCTCAATTGCTTTTACAATGACTCCCAACATATAGCCTTAACAAGCCTTAATTGCTAACTATATGTTTACATTGTTTAATAATAACATCAGAACGGAGTCATTCGGATGATTACTTCTTATGCTTAGTTGCATGACATGGGTAAATAAATGGAGTAGTAGCGGATGTATTTAATTATTACTGTTACAAGAAGGCTCTGGCTTATCTCTGGAATCGTTATTGCGCATGTTTAATTTTTTTAAGAAATTTAATGCAAATCGAATTTAATAATATTATTATTAAGTTCTGCAAGTATTTTAGTTTGTACTATTGTCTCAGCTGTTTCGGCGTTCAAGCCATTTTCAGACCGCAGTTAATCTGCATTGCGACTACTTACTAAAATGATTTTATTTACCCCCACCCAATTCTACCTTGAACGGCGTATAAAGTAATTAATCATTACCGGTAAAACCGATTTAGTAAGAAAATAATTAAAATTCTCTATTCCCTAACCAAATCGGTTATACCGTTAATGAATAATTATTCTGAACACCGTCCAAGTAAGATTTCGGTGAGAGAAAATACAATCATATAAGTAAGTCGTCGCAATGTGGATTGACCGCAGTTTGAAAGTGGCCTTGAACGCTGATACAGCTGTCACAATAATAAAAACTTAAATACTTGCAGAACTTAATAATAACATTATTAAATTCTATTTATTGTACATTAATTTTATTAAAAACATTGTGTTGGTCTAATGGGGTATTTTTGTGAATTGTTTTGTTTTATGCAACATGCATTTAAATCAATAATTTATATGCACATTGAGTTCTCACACCTATACGTGATAATTACAACGTGTTTTCCCATGTCGCGTGTTACAGGTAGTTAAAGTTTTACCGGTTGTTCTTACGATTGTTTTGATTTCTACCAATATGTTTTGCATTATATCTATCCTTATGTAGGTATTTAAATATTTACATTTGACATGATATTAAACATCAGAACTGTGGGTAGATAACACTGCATCTCAATGGCATAAGCTAAACGTCACCTACAATAAAGCATATCGCCAACTGAGACTATACCGATACTAGCTCGCCAAAGCCCCTCGTATGTTGGTTTCTTCCCCTTGCGTGTTAGGGCATCTCTATGTACTATTTGACCTGTGGAAATAGATGAATAAACAGAAAGTAAAACAGTAACGGTTATGATTAGGATTCGATCCCAGATCCTCTAGTCTTATCGGGAGATGGTAGACACAAAATATGAGAAATAATTGATGATAAATTATGTTAGTAATTAAAAGAGGGAAGTATATTATTGATGCAAATGTCCGAATGTAGCTTGGGCTCGATAGCTCAATTAGTAGAGGTGCTTGTTCCGGTAAAACTAGAGGATCTGGGTTAGAATTCCATATTTGCATATGTCATATTTTCATGGTAATCGTTGAGAAAATTTTCTACAACGGTTCAATATTTCAATGAGGTTTATAATTTTTAATAATTTAATCCTAACAAATTGCATTATTTATTTAATTGATGTAACAAACAATTAAATTCATGTAATCAGTGTAATAGTTTTTTTTTAAATTCTGGTGTAGGTTTTCAAATTTGTAAATTTAATTTCACAATTCTTTTGTAACAAATAAACAGTCGTATTTTAAACACTTTTATTTGTCAAAACAATCAACAAAATAACACGTTTAAACAGAACATACAATAGGAAATAACACGTTTCAAAAGAACATGTAAAAGAAAATAACACGTTTATACAGAACATATAATAGGAAATAACACGTTTAAACAGAACATATAATAGGAAATAACACGTTTCAACAGAACATGTAATAGAAAATAACACGTTTAAACAGAACATATGATAGGAAATAGCACGTTTAAACAGAACATATGATAGCAAATAACACGTTTAAACAGAACATGTAATAGCAAGTAACACGTTTAAACAGAACATGTAATACGAAATAACACGTTTAAACAGAACATATAATAGGTAATAGCACGTTTAAACAGAACATATGATAGGAAATAACACGTTTAAACAAAACATGTAATAGCAAGTAACACGTTTAAACAGAACATGTAATAGGAAATAACACGTTTAAACAGAACATGTAATAGGAAACAACACAATGTAATGGTACCCCCATCTCATAATATTAAAACGATAACTCAAACATATTTCTTTCTGATTATAACATCAACATTTGGCTAATTTTTGTCACCCCAAGTGCCCTTTTAAGAATCTAATAACTTCTATATTATTAATTCATTCTAATAGACATCTCTATTATTCTGTAATTATTAATGTTTGCTCTTCTTAATACATACATATAAAAATGTAGTCAGTAAAAACTTTAAAAACTCTGATTAAAAACATTTTGATTGTATCCGTAACATTCAGCTATGATTTATGAACGTATAGAACTATTTTCATGTGACGGTGTCATTTCCATCCCGCCATGTGATCCTTTTATTTTTCCGGCTTAAAACAACAACAAGGTCCGTTCACATATAAAAAAATTAGGATATTAAAATCTCACAGTATTAATGTCCTAGAGTCCTACGTTAATCGCCAGTGTAAGGAGAATATATGACGCGAATGTGAATGGAAGAAGAAGCCGGGGACGCCCGAGGAAGGCATGGCACGATCAAGTGAATCAAATACTCGAGTCGAGCCATGTTAGAAATCGGAATAACAGAAGAGAATGTGTGAGGCCTTGTATGAATGTGAATGAAGCAAGTAGTGTATGCCAAGATCGAGTTGTTTGGCGGTCCGTCCTCTCTGCCTACCCCTGCGGAGAAACGGCGTGATGGTTAGTTAGTTAGTCACACACGAATAGTAGAAATGGCAATTTCCCCTCATACGCAAAAGAGTCTGCAATTCAATTCGTACCACGATGAACATACTGTCTCCTTTTTACATTTTTTCAAATCTGTTCTGTTGTATCAGTGCGGGGAGTGCAATGTCAAAAATGCAGCAAAAGCTACGCGGGTTTTAATCTGCTAGTTTAACACGAAAAGACTATCTCACAAGTCCATTATTTGGAATGCATTTGTTGTCAGATGAAAATATTTTATTAAAAATTCACACGAATCAAACACAGGTAATTTCGGGTATGAAATCTAATAATGCGATCTATCGATTTGCTTTTTCAAACAAATTAGTTACTCACCTACACAACCTAATAATTTTATTTCTTTTTCTCGTTCGAAACCTGCATTAAATTACTTAACGTGGACTGAACGTTAAGTCATAGAATAATTCATTGAAACCAGCGAAGCGGTATATTTCCTAGGCACAGTGCTAAAGGGGAGAAATACAACTTTCCAATTAATTTATTCCTTACTAATTACCAGTAAATAATATATTCACATGCGTATTTGTAAAAAGTTTGTTTTCTGAGAATTATTAACTTGTTCCTGCCAATACTGGAGAACAAATAAAATGCCTTGTGAATGTTTGTTAACATATTTTCTTTAAACGATTATTTACTGGGTTTAAACATTGCTGGTGAAATCGAGGTTCTGCGTTGGACCAAAACTTTAACTTAGCGGTCGCTCAGTATTATTGATAGAAGCGAACGTCAACATCGCTCTCAGCGTTGAATTTATCTAAAATTCTCTATGGCCAGTCTTGAGTGCGATTTTCAATTTCATAATGAAACAAAAGAATCAAAATAAAAAAGAGACATTATAATGTTAAATCTATGAATGATTAAGTATCCAAAAAAATCAAACTATGAAGCAAAAAAAGTGTTACTTCAAAGCAGTAAAAACACTCCAACCGTGTGCTTTGGGATCATGAAATTTACATAGTATTTTTCTGTGGGAAATTACTAAATAAACGCAATAAATTTCAATATTTTATTCCCCATATTTTAAAATTGAAATCTTTCATGTTCATTCGTTATCCATTGACTTTTTCAAGCAAGACGTTAGAAACACACAATACAAACTTTTCCCCCGTGGAAACGCTTTTTTAAAATATTATTATTGATTGTTTTATTTGAACAATGGCTTGTTAAACATTGCATGTTGCTTCAACACCTGTTTTTCGTTCACTCGCATATGAAAGAATAGAATATGAATAAAAATTCTAATTATAAAATTCTTTTAATTAATTATCAGAGAAATACAGAGTATAAATAATTTTTTTGATTTTCTCTCTCTCAATAAATACCTACGTCAGTCTTTTCTCGAAGATTTTAAATTTATTTCTTTTTTTTTTTAAATTCAATACAATTTCGTCTCTTTGTGTCCTTTGAAATTATGGTTTCCATAGCTGGTGATCTGATGAGCTAATCCCTTATGGAACTGATTGCTAAAATCAGCACTGTAAGTAGAGAACTTATGTGGGTCTTTCTTTTCATCCACCTTCTTTGAATTGTGACGGTGTTTTCCATAGGAGTATCCCTTGAATTCGTGGTATTCCTCTTTCTTGGGTTTTTCTTCTTTTTTTGGTTCTTCCTTTTTGGGTTCTTTGTGTTCCTTGTGGATGATGTGTTTGGTGATGGTGTGGGTGTGATGTTTCAGATTGACGACGTAAGGCACGTGGATGATTATCTTCTTGTGCGTGTGATGGCCCCCTTCCACTGAGGAAGATGCAAGCACTGCTAGAACAGCTACGAGAATCCACTGAAAGTATAAATAAATTAAATGACATAAAAACAATCATTTTTACAAACAATAATTATTAGCCTGAAACACTCATCCAAATTGAAAAAAAAAAAAAACCTTTCCGAGCAAAGATAAATGTGGCCGACAGGACTCGAACCTGCACCCTTCTGATTGCCGGTCAGATGCTCTACCATTGAGCTACGTCGGTAGTATATATTGATTAACTTGGTATCAGTACCTGTCGGCGACATTTATCTTTGCTCGGAAAGGTTTTTTTTTTTTCAATTTGGATGAGTGTTTCAGGCTGATAATTATTGTTTATAAAAATAATTGTTACCCTTTGCGCTATGCACAAAAATCTTGCTTTAAGTTTTTAAGAACTTTAGTTTATCAATTAATAAAAACAATCGTTTACATGGGAGAAATGGCAGGAGGCATTAACCCTTTCGTGACGTGCGTAGATTTGAAAATATATGGATTCCAGAATGTCTTCCCCCATATCTAAATTTTCCAACGCAAACGGGGCTACAGAAGTAATCAATTTTTTTATTTATTGTTATTACTTATTTTAAAAAAACGGCAGTTTCCGTTTTCTGATTGCAGGTATTACTGGCATTTTTCATCAGATTTGAGTTAATCATTCAGGCGGTAGCCATGTTTATATTCTTAAAGAAGATTTGTATGTTTAATGTCAACTTCTTACAGTTATATTTTAAATGTTTTTCATGTAATATTTTTACTACATTGTTGTATTTTTCTGTATACATTGTGTAATTTGTAATTGAATATGAAACACGCCCTTAAAAATCTAATGTTCTTTCAAATAAAAGCCGAAATAACTTCGAAAGTATTGAAAAAATTATGTAACAACACTCAAATTTTTCAAGTAATTCTATGAGGTGTTATCCAACATCAATCACGTTTGAAAACCTGGTGTGAAAGGGTTAAAAGTAGTTTTAGAGCTTATAGAGAATGTATGTTTTTTTTTTACATATGTAGTGATTAGGAGAAAACATATTTTTTACTTCGGTCGGAGCAACACGTACCTATAAGAGAGAAACACTTTTTTTATAATTGATTTGGTTTTTTCTAATTATTTTCATTTGATAAATGAAATGAACATTTAAAAGCAAAAAGGCAGTGCCTCTATATCAAAATTGTTAACCGAATTCGGTTAAACCCGTATTTCGTTAGGACGCATGTTAAACTCACAATAAATACGCATATTTTATATTCTTGTGTATGCTACCCGGCCTTTCCAACCATAAAAACAGTTTTTGGCGAAATCTGTTATGTTGTATTAGAAATTATAATACAATTACAATAAAATATTTACGCACAAATTTTCATTCTGTCAATCCTTCATTTTTAAAGTCAACGAATTTCGGATTTAGTAAAAACATTCGAATGAGATGTCAAAGGATAAACAAACGTAAAACCTCTAAAACTAGAAATATCTAATATGTACATACTTCGGTCAAATATTTGTTACGGTTTTTCAAAAAGTACAAATATGTTAAAAAGTATATATCCATTTTTAATATTGACAATTCGCGGTGGAACTCCATTACTCGAAAATTGTAAATATACGAAATATTAATAAAAAATCTAAAATTCTTAAATTCATTCTGAAGATGGCCGTGATAAGGCTGAAACCGGCACGGTAAAAACAGAAGTGGAAGAATTAAAAATAAATGTTTAAATAAATCATTAACGTTTCAATGTTATATTTTCAAACTTATTTGTTACGATGTGTTTTAATTTGCTTCGGATTATATTTTAGCAAAACAAACAAAATCTACAACAATAACAAAAAAAAAAAAACAAACACACGTGAATCCGTGAACAAAGCACTATAAATTTCTATAATTTCTTCAAACGATTGTTATTCACTTTTTGGCGTCATTATTAATAAATTAATTTAAAAATATACTTCGTATTCACCACTTGATATCTACATGTTTCGAAAGCGATGTTTTCATCATCAGGAAAATATGAATACACTAAAACAATATTAAACAATTTATAATATATTTATAAAGCGGTGAATACTAAGTATATTTTTTAATTCATTTATTACTATAAATTTCACTCACCGTAAGATGAGTTGCCATGATGTTATTTGAAGATGAGTTTGCTGAACTTGATCTAAGTTGAATTGACTTGAACTGAGTTGATCCGATTTCCTAGCACACTGCAAGTGTTATGATAATGATTATTCAATGCGTGCTCACTATATATACGGAAAAACGAAAGTGAATTTCCCTGGCGATAGAAGGGGAAAGTGTACCAGCTACATAATATTATTTAATTTTCCACAGAATACACTAAACCCACGTTACGTAATCCACAGTTTTCAGTTTCATTGAAAATTTCTCCAAAATATTTCACAATATTCCGTCAATACTCATTCGAAATTACTTTTACTAAATTGAAACAGAATAATTGAATACTTACGTTTGGATTACGATGGTGTAATCGCAATAAGTTATGGTTTTATGAACTCGTCAAATGAACATAATAGGCACGAGATTGAAAAAGAAAATACATAACAATCGTAACTGCTTTCTTGTTGGTTATACGCACGTAATTAATCTGTGATATAAATGAACCAAGGGGGAGAGGGATTAGTTATTAATTCGACATAATGATAAAATTATTTCGCAATACGATAGAAATAATGTTTTTAAAGAGAAAAATACATATTATACTCGTATATTTGTCAAGTTTATCATCCAAATCAAGAAGAATAAGAATGACTTTTCTGACCGTCCTTCGTATGTTTTACAAAAGTAAAAAAAAAAGTTTTTTTTTTTAAAGTGTAGACAAATAATTTCAATCGTTTTCTGGAATATTTAAAAAAATAAACTTAACTATTCTATCATCTAAAAAAAACACTGAAGATAGTATAGTGTTTATGAAAAAATTATACCACACCCTATTTTTTTTTTTTTTGTTAATTTCTTTTCGGCATTTTAAAGAAAAAAACCTCTTAGTGTACACAATATTTTAAAATATTTTGTAAAGCATACGTAAGACGGTCAGAAAAAGGTCAGATTTCGGTGAATGCTAAGCCTATGTAAATTTAAAAAAAAATGTGAAAAATATTTAATATTTCAAATCAATCGGTGGTATATAAATTAATTTGTAATGATTGCAACTATTTTTACACAGGACTTCTACAAATTTCAGTATTAGAGTTAAGGAACACCTAAGGTGTTTAAATAATAACAATTATTCTGAATTTGCAAATCGTATTTTAGAAACCGATCATTCATTTGATATAAATAAAGGTTTCAAATTTTTACATACAGATACAATCTATTTACAATTAGATAAATTTGACATTTTAGAAATCTCAAAAAGCGCTTATAGTGAATTAAATTTAATAAATAATCGAATTTTTTTTTTTAAATCTCTTGAAATTATTTTTACATTAATATTAATAATAAAAATATATTTCTTTTTTAATTTCCAATATAAATTAAATACTTACCCACTTCATCAATTTTTGTTTTTTTTTTATAATTTGTCTATTTTTACAAAACTGTCGTCTTATTTTTATCATTTGTCTGTACTTGAAATTATTTTTTAGTACTTATATGTTCCTGAAGATGAAAGCATCGCTAGGAAACACGTAGATATCAATATTTATTTATTAATAAATAATCCTCCTTCGCCTTAAAGCAAATGGTGGAAGGTGGAAGCAACATTACATCATTGGCTGCATTAGCATGTAGGTAGTTTCGGAGGGAAGTTGAGATCGTTAATCTTCATAAGTCTTCTGGCCTTCTATTTTGAATCCCTCAAATATATCCAGTTTTGACGATTCTTGACGACTCACCCATCCGACGCTGGAATTTCGTTAACCCATCTCATCTGAACTGTAATCGACATGTTTATTTACCCACCGTTGAAGGTCTTCCTTTAGTCCAGTATTGGCTCACCTGTGCGTGGATATTGTGACGGTAGCGTTATAAACATTTTTCTTGTTCCTAATTCACTCAATGAGGACCGGCATTACAGTGGTGCGGTCAGTAAAATAAAGGCCACGTACATAATTAACTTTCCTACAGGTTGGATCATCAATGCATGGCGCTCATTAACAAAAAAATAAATTTCTGAGAATTAAAAACAGGTAACGATGAACAAGGTCATCAGACGTGATGCATTATTTGATTGAAAAAGTTAATGTAGGGTCAAGTCTTGGAGTAGCCTCTGTATTCGATACAATAACATAAACTAGATATTTACTACTGATGCTCACACTTTAAGCTTTGCAAAACTACTAACTGAGATCGCACATTTCCAGTTATAGAATGCATCGCGTCTACTGACCCTTTTCATCATTACCTGTGATTATTTCTTAGAAACATTTTGCTAATATGGGCATCCTACCTGCAGGAATATTAATTATTTGAGCGAAAGTATGGTGATCCTAGCCTGTATGGTACGGCAATACTGTGCGCAAGGACTAATAGACTATACTAATAGCAATACCAGGCGCGTTTATAAGTGAAGGAAGCTAGGACGCAGAAGTGAAAAGAAAAAATGTGCATGATACAAGTTCTCGTGGTATTGAATGACAGAGAGATGAGAGGGTATTCAAAGATGAGACAGAAGGATTGACGGCATACTAGCGAATAACACTCAGGATACAATGGACGATCAGGAGTATCAATCTATCGATTCCAAAAGGCAAGATTCTAGGCATCAAAACAGGTCATCGACCGTGTGCTACAACGTATCCAGGGGCCTTAACATGGTCGATTTATAAAACCCTATATCAATAACATATTGAATAAATTCATCATCTATGGTTACTAGGCCGCGTTGGGTGGTAAGTGCGAGCACGGTCAATAATAGATATAAAATATTTTGACAGCCGGTGCGGCCTGTTGGGTTACAGATAGGCTTCGGTTAATATACACAACTTTTTTTAATAATGTCGTCGTTACACAAAATGGCTCGCTTGTCAATTAACGGAGTTAGATTAACGAAGCTCGTAGAATTGAAAGACGTCGCACACGCGATCAGTTGAATCCGTTCGAGCTTTGAGAAACGGAATTCAGACAGTTGTTCAGAATATCACGAGTTATGGCTAAGGACCTCATTGACCAATAAACTCCCCTTTAGTGTTAAAAAGTACATGGGGACTACCAATGTATATTAAAGTGGGTTTATTTAATATTATTGTCATATCTTAGTAAACATTCGAAATTGTACGTTTTATATGTACGTTTTATATGTACGTTTGACGTTTAAGAATGAAGATCCATATCTAATTCCTACCAGTGCAGCTATCGTAGGGTGATTTCTCATTTATTTCGATATCAATATCGGTCTGGCTATCGACATGCATAACAAGCGCAACCGTGCTCGGAAAATCGTTATAAAATCGTCATCAGTTAAGCCTATCGATCCGATATTGTTAATTTATTTATTTGAGTGTGCCAAAGTCCCGGATAAATAGATATTTTGGAGAGGTTTCTCGTAGGAATGTAAGCCAAAACTTAGAGAAATACATAATAAAACGTCCAATGAATAGGTTTCCTCCGGTCTCTAAGGGAAGCAGGAACGTAAGGAGTGGAAGAACCTGATTCATTGGGGTAATTGACCACCTAAGTCAACCACCTAAAATAAGGAAATCCAGTGAAAAACATAATGGTTTTAAAAATATGTATTCATATGGATGAGCAAATGCGGAATCCATAGAATTTAAAAATCGTTTTTTAAAATTGAATAAAAAACCATGTCATCAAAACACCTTCTTCTGTTGTTACCATTGCATTCGGAACATCTAAGATCACGTGTGCATTATTTTTTTGGATTTGTGTGGAGATTTTTATTTTTCGATATTATTTTGTATTTTTTTAGTTTTTGTGAAATTTAATAATAATTTGGGTGACTTTAAGCTCTATAATTGTTGTTTAATATACAAAAAGCTATTATTAATGAAATAATTTAGAGTATTCATGACTAAACAAATTATCAATACGGATATTAAGATAATGTTAATACTCAATACTATTATTATTCTTTGAGGTAAAGTTCTTTAAAAGGTAAATAATTTTATTACTTATGTTTAGTTATGGTTAACCATGAATAGAATATAAAATTATGTACGGGTAAAGCTCATCTTTGTTTTGACATTTGACATTCTAACGTTAAAAATGATCAAAACCTACCGGCCATAGATTTGGAGCGATTTGGCGGGATTTTAAAAATTAAAACTTTGAATATTATTTTAACTTTGAAAACTAACTTATAATAAACTAAATATACTGGTATTTAAGTTTGAACGTTATCATTGACAAAAAAATAATTTGGACTGATACGTATGTTAAATATTTAATGCGGATTCAACTTAACTCGATATATCCGTTAGTTTGTATGTAATCGAATTCACCAGGTTATAACTAATTTCAGTGATGAAACACAACGTATTTAGGTATTCGCCAAGCACGAACTATAATCTTCTGTATATCTTCGATGCACATCATTAAATCGTATCAATAATGAATACCTGCATCTCACATGCCAACTATAAGGTAATTAACAATCGTGTTATTACTTAACAGCAACTGTTACACAATGGAAACAGATTCGAACACCTTGTTATGATTTTTTTATTATTTAGTAATTCATTTTTTGATACATACATTCACACAAAGAAGGTACAAAGATTATAAACATTTTTTTTTGACATTAAATTATAAATACATCTGAACAACCTATGTGTAATGTATATAAAACAAACAAAAAAATCCCACATAGGCAAGGCCGGTGCGTGGGTATACCTGGTATCAGTTAGTTGCAGTATATTTGTATTAATACATGGATGTTGAAGGTAAGTTAAATAAAAGATTTTAAGTTAGATAAGAAAACAAATCGAAAAACAAACAAAGAAAAGTGGGGAAAATGTACAGTTATAGCAGGAAAAGGTTGATATCTTTGGTTTCAATCCAGTTTTTTATTTCATTTTTGTATGTGTTTAAAGATGATATGTTTGGACACTTACATTCTGAAGATAGAAAATTAAAAATTTTAGGAGCAATAAAAAAAGCATGTCTGCGCAAGCCTAGTTTTACACAAAGACACTTCAAGTACGTTATTTATCCTGTTACTAGAGCGATTTTCGTTTTTTGGGAATAGTTTTTGTCTTGAAAATACATATTTTAGGCACTGTAAACAATACATTTTTCTTATATCTAACAGTTCAGCCTCATGGAATAGTTGCATGGAGGGAAAGGTATCTTGAATAATGCATGGAATAGTTGCATAGAGGGGAAGGTATCTTGAATAATGCATGGAATAGTTGCATGGAGGGGAAGGTATCTTGAATAATGCATGGAATAGTTGCATGGAGGGGAAGGTATCTTGAATAATGCATGGAATAGTTGCATGGAGGGGAAGGTATCTTGAATAATGCATGGAATAGTTGCATGGAGGGGAAGGTATCTTGAATAATGCATGGAATAGTTGCAGGGAGGGGAAGGTATCTTGAATAATGCATGGAATAGTTGCATGGAGGGGAAGGTATCTTAAATAATGCATGGAATAGTTGCATGGAGGGGAAGGTATCTTGAATAATGCATGGAATAGTTGCATGGAGGGGAAGGTATCTTGAATAATGCATGGAATAGTTGCATGGAGGGGAAGGTATCTTGAATAATGCATGGAATAGTTGCATGGAGGGGAAGGATATCTTGAATAATTATCAAAGTAAACCACAATTTTTTTTAAGTGTTAGTATCATACAAGAGTCCCAGTCTGGATCCAAAGAGACTATGACATCCCCAATTGGGGTATGTTGTGAGGCTTAAGGTAGCGGGGAGGGGAAGAGAAAAGTTGGAAAGTATCAGGATATTCAAATCTGGTCGATAATGAAAGTATCTACCAGTGGCGTGCAGTCTACAATGGCTAAAAAGCTATGCCTATTCTAAGAAAAACAACAAACTAAACATAAATTTCGAAGAGCTTGTAAGCTCATTTATTTAGTTAGTGACGTTATTTAGTTATGATGGCCTCCAAGGTCGAAGGTAAGGCTCTCGACGACGAATCCGAAGGTCGCGGGTTCAAATCCTGGCGTGCGCAAGTAAATTTTATTTAATTAATTTGTGCTGTTTCAAAATTAATTCATTTAAAAATAATAAACAGTTTGCGCACGTTCCAGAGTGGAAGATACTCTCCGTATCGCCATTCAGAATTGAAACGTTGCTTGAAATGGCTTTTAGCCGTGTTTGGTGACCAGATCTGAATAGCCAGGTGTTTTTCCCATCTTCCTCTTCCCCTTCTCATTCCCCTTCATAATACATCCAGCCTCACAATATTCCTCATTTGAGGATGCCATAGTCTCACTGGTTCCATTGGGAGCAGTTGGAACTCTTGCGTGGTATTTATATTTAAAAAAAGCTACAGCAATCTGCGGAAGATATAATAAAATTGCTATTTTCAAACATTCAATGCACAATTCATATGCGAACTGGGAATCCGAGCTATACACAACCGACCTTTGGTCATAGAGTAATGCCATTCACTATTATCTACAACTCTGGAATGTAATGCAAATATACTACATATTATTTATAATGGATACATTATGAAATAACACAAATTGATCAATAAAATTTACTTGCGCACGCCGGGATTTGAATCTGCGACCTCTAGATTCGTATCGAAAGATCGTAACCACTTAATCATGGAAACTGTCGAATTACTATTTTTACTGCAAATCTGCATGAGAGATGACTTTTTTTTAATTGCTTACCCAGTTATGTGAAAAAAATTCCATATATATTTTTTTAAATAGTCCAAATTTCTTTTAAAAAAACATTAATTACGATATACGAGTATGTTACATACCTACTAATTAGTAGTTATACACTTTGTATACATATTGTTTTACGGTATATACCAAAACACTCACGTGTAAAAAATGGGAAGTAAATGGAAATGCGTTTGAATACAACATATTTATATTATACACTCAACTAATAAATATATTCAATGAGAATTCATTAATTCATTTTCCTGACTTAACCAATAACTCATGACATTTGCAGCTTGTACAATTTGAGGAAGTGAGGAAAAGTTCGGGAGGAAGTAACGTGATAAACAATACGACGTGTGTTTCTCGCTTTAATGCCGTTGAGAAGTTAATCGTAAAAAAATGCATAGTCAATGAGGAGAAAGTAATTATACTCGGATAGGCCTGGCTAATTTAAGACAACTCTTTATTATAGATTTAATAATTCCCAAGGCTGATTTCTGTAAGATTAATGATTTTTCATGATCAAGGTTGGCATTTCAATTTAAAAATTTCAACTTCACTCTCAGTTCGACCGGGGCTTACGTTGTCTTTGGAATGCTGTGCGGAGAGTCTGTTTGAGAAAGGGAAGGTATAAGGCCCTTCGTGCACAAGGCTATGCAAGTATCCGATACCAACGACTCGAGTATCTTCGCGACTACCGCAATACATCTCCAAGGAGATTCGTACACATGAACGCGTCGCCGACATTTTGTCGATTCCTCGGCGACGTGTCTCCGGCTTTTCTTTTCCATTTCTTATTTTTATTTTCATCAATAGCATTAAACTTACAAATATATGTGTTTTAAATCTTCTTTTTACCCTAAGGAAACTTTTATCAACCTGAATATATCATTTATGTACTGAAAATGATAATAATTTTCCCAGTGAGACAAGCATCGAACAATCCATTATAATTATATCGTACCTTGATAAATATTAACAAATAAATTAAAATATTATTGGTAGCAAAGCAGTTCTTGAGATTTCAGTAGCGTTGTGTACGGAGTGTGCGCGACAAGTTGCTTGCGACGTGAGTACACAACATAGGTATCAGATACTTGTGTACGAAGGGCCTCAGTCTTCTTATGGTGGTAGAGGGGAACATCAAGGTCTGAAATCCTGTCTAAGGCCTTCAGTTGATCGGTGGACCATTGGAGAATAAATGCAGGCATTCGTTGACCGCATGTTCGCCACATATCGCCGACCCACAGATTCCCGCGAGCTTCAACTTCCGTCATTTCCTTCTTTTAAATATGCTACGAACATATTTTAAAGTATTAAAATCCATCAATGGATAATACAGTACGCCGGTGCCACCATGGCAACGCCGGTACACTAGAGATCAAGGCCCTACCTGTGCATCAAATGGGAACAACGACTGCGGAAGCATCTTATGCTATTGATGATGGTTTCCAGGGTTTACGAGGAAAGTGAAAACCCGGAATGGTAGGAATAAACCTGTGTTTTGATGATACTCATTTTTTTAGTGTGGCGTAAATGTGTCGTTAAATCCATCTGTTCTCATGCTGATATTACAAATACATACAACATGTTTATTATTAATTGGTGTTAAACAAATATATATATATATATATATAAACTGATTCTGTGTTTTAGAAAAATATTTCGACATTGTTCAGTTGATTGAGGGAAGATGAAATGAACATTTACAGAGATTCAAATCAGGGGAAACGGGTAGTATTTATTTATTCTTAAATTTAAATATAAAACAAAAATATTAGCCACTCATATCACTAGGACAATCCTGTGTTGAGATGAGCGGCTTTACAATTTAATAATAATCAGTAAATACTTATAAGTAAATAGTAATAAGTAATAATCACAATACATGAATACAAGATAGTAAATATTGATAAGTAAATAATAAAAATTAAATAATAATAATAAGTAAAGAATACTCAGTAAATAGTAATAAGCATATAACAATAGACATTAAATATGAAATAAATATTAATAAGTAAATAATAAGTACATAATAATAAAAATAGGTAAATAATGATAACAAGTAAATAATATGATGATAATAGTAATAAGTACGTAACAATAAAAATAAAAATACGTAAATAGTAATATGTAAATAAAATTATGTAAATAGTAGTACGTAAATAATAATATGTAGGTAAAATTATAAGTAAATAGTAATAAGTAAGTAGTAATAAGTAAGTCACAAGAAATAAATAGTAAAAAGAAAGAATAATAAATAAATAGTAATGATATTATCGAGCATACATAAAGTTTCAACATTGATTACAACATTAGGCATAACACGGATAAAGCGAAATCACCACTCTTAGCTAACATTGACTTATTGACCATTTAAAATAAAATAAAATAGTATAATTACGGAATCTAATGAATTGTCTAGGCCAAATTATCCACAAGCCTTCCTTAGACCATGTTACTAGAAGTATCGTTACAGTTGGGTGACAAGTGATTGCACGCAAACAACGGATTAAGTCTTCTTCAATACATATATCTTTATATGTCTATAATTTTTACTTACCATAATTTACGTAAGCGTGAACTATGTTTATTTGCTCATAAATGTGTTCAAAACAATATCTAATCCCATGCTCGAGTACCGTATTTAAGTCAGTTTTCATCTAAAGTGTTACGCTTAAACTATCTGTGGCGTTTCATTAGCTTATAATGGCTGCATGCAACATCAATTTCCTGGCTCGCAGGAAGTTGGGCGGGAAGTTCTCGGAAGCGGATCCTGTTTTGCGTTGCATTTCATGTTTATGTTGACTGTAGAGCGAAGCCTCTGCTGTTAACCTTCCGGTATCCGAGATGACAAACATCGTTACCAAGTACATTTATTTAAAAAATATATATTTTTTAAATTTATTATGAATGGTGAAAACACAACAAAATGTTAAATAATAATAATAATAATATCTTTATTGTAATTAAATTTAACTATAGCTAAAAGACATGTATAATATAATAATGTAAGTGTACAGTGGTTTATAAAGTAAAATAGAAAATAATATAATAACAGTTATAGTTGAAGTTTCACATAACCCGCCTCAATAGGCTAGCATGTGTTAAGGCAGTAATTTTGCAAATTATTTTATAATTTAAAATACCTATGAGTATACACTTATATTAAGATACACTTTGTAAATCGTTGAATCAATAATTTCGAATTTGTGTGAGTGCACCAGTAAATGCCCTATCATTACTTTTAATCCAATTTTTTACATTGTGTTTGAATATTTTTTGTGAATTAGATTTTTTTATGCTAACCGGAAGAATATTGTTAATTCTTATCGCAAATAAAAAATATAAACATGATTACGTTCTCAATGAGAGCTAAATTAATTTGTGGCACCATTTTTTAAGATAAGTGAAAGAAGTAAGCAGCTTATATATGGAAAACTAAATAAGGACAGTTGTTACCGACCGTTGTAAAATATGATGCCTAACCTAAATTGAGGAAAACAATACAAAACAAAACAAAACATTCTTAGGATAATGATAAATCATGAACTTGAAAATCTTATAGAGATTGAGACCGTTGGTAGTTTCTGTAGATTCCAAAAGCTGCAATGGGCTGGACATGCAGCGACAATGCCAGATAGAGGTTTGCCGTCCATATGGGCAGATTATCTATGCTTCCTTATTCATATAGAAATGTAAATTAAATTAAAACGAATATAATTATTGCTAGAAATCACTATTTTTCAAAAATACGTGTCGTTCACCTACCACGAAATACAGCGTCGCGTGCGCTACACTGATCGCACCACTATAGTGTGGCAAGTAATTTTGCAAAATGACGTACACGTCATATTCATACGTTGAATCTCTTCGATAATTTATTCAGTTGGCCATAACAATCAACAGAAAATGATAATGAAGTATGTATTTTAAAATATTCAATATATTATACATATTTAATACTCGAACTTGAAAAACGACACACAGCCTACATTTTGTCATAGAAAAATGCACGCCGCTGGTACTACTTACTTTTTTTTATACTTATGAGTATGTTATTATCTGGATCAAAGCAAGGGTGATAGTCCTGACAATATACCTCCTTCTTTTTTAAAGAATTTCGCCGCCTCTCTCGCTTATCCCCCAAGGCTCACATTTGGGACCAATTTTATTCGTGCTATTTGTTATCGATGTTCTCACTATTTTCAACGATCTCGAAGTTTTAATAATTAGCTATTAGAAATATTTATGACTGTTACAGTTTTTTTTTAACCAATTAAAAAATATTCCCTGGTTACGAATAACTTGATAATATTTGAAAATCTTCTACTACAAGTAATAAGCGGAAGATGTTGCTTGTATCACGATAAAGGACTTAGCCAGCTGAGAAATTGAACTCACGAAGCCTGGGTGAGACCCAGACGCGATGCCAGCTCAGCCACTGACCGGTCATTATTAAGTAACTTGTTTAAACTTTTGTATGGTGCCAAAATGAGTCTATGAAATCGAATTAGCGTAGAACAGAGATTGAGGTACTAAATGGTTGTGACATAATATGAGGTGATGTGAAGGAACGAGGACTGGAGACGAACGACGAAGGACTGCAGCAAAACATTTGTGGGGAAGGCCAAATCCCACCCTGAGATGTAGGTCCGTGATGAAGATGACGAGGTTAGACAAATACAGCACCAATAAAGGTACAATAAGATGAGTGACAAGCGGTAACGCTGGCATGGCTTCTTGGGAGTAAACGAAAATTTTTAAGCTCGGTATTGAAGAGGTTAACCTCTTGAGTAAAATGACTCTTGCTTAATGGGCCAATGGACGACCATCTGCGGCCGCACTACAACCTCAACTCACAAACTCATATTCATAACTTCTATTTTTGTATGGAAAATGCATAATATATATTTTTTTAAATTTTAACTGCAACAAAATTATTTAGAACAAGCTCGAAACTCATTCATCGTCTATATAGTATTCACATCAAAGTTCCTAATAGACGCTATTTAAAGGAGTCACAAAACATTTTATATTGAGTTATTTAATAACAAAATTGCCGAATTTGTAAATTGTATAATGATGAATGCGACAATATAGACATGGCTTCGCCATAGACATAGACATCGCATAAAAGCAAATAAGGTTTGTTCAAAAGAAAAGGTGAATTTTGAATTTTCGCGGGCTGTGTACATTCGATTATCGATTTTTTTTTGTTATGTTGCTACACATATGTTTATCATATGTTAGCATTTATCAGCCATTTTGGATTAGTGGTTTGTTTTTGACAACTGGAAAGGTTAGTCACGTTTTTGTGTGTTCTTCGATTTTTTACTTTTGAAAAAAATGGATCAAAGAATATGTATTAAATTTTGCGTTAAAAATGGAATAAAGTGCTCCAACGTACTTAAAATGTTGACTATGGCATTCGGCGAGTCTACTTTGTCTCAAAAACGTGTTTATATGTGGTACAAGCGCTTTACAGAAGGCCGAGAAGATGTTAATGATGATGAGCGTCCTGGAGTTGCAACCACGTCAACAAACGAAGAAAACATCGAAACAGTGAAGAAAATGGTTTTGGAAAATCGTCGAATCACTATTAGGGAAGTTGCAGAGGATGTTGGCATATCAATCGGCTCATGCCATGCAATTTTCTCGGATGTTTTGGGCATGAAACGTGTGGCAGCGTAGTTTGTTCGAAATTGCAAAATTTTGAGCAAAAGCAACGTCGCATTAGTATCGCTCAGGAGTTGTTGAATGACGTCCAGATTTGCTCAAAAGGGTCATAACTGGTGATGAAACGTGGGTACACGAGTATCGTTATGACGTCGAAACCAAGGCCCAATCATCCCAATGGAAGCGGCCAGAAGAGCCAAGACCGAAAAAAGCGCGCCAAATTCGATCAAATGTGAAGGTTTTGCTCACTGTTTTCTTCGATTACAATGGCGTGGTGTATTATGAGTTCTTGCCAATAGGTCGTACGGTTAATAAGGAATACTACAAGGAAGTTATGCAACGTTTGCGTGAAGCAATACGGCTCAAACGATCGGAATTGTGGAAAAACAAATCATGGATTTTGCATCACAACAATGCACCAGCTCACACATCAATGCTTGTTCGTGATTATTTGGCCAAAAACAACACCGTAATCATGCCTTAAGAGGACACAATAACTTTAAAAAAATCCTTTAAGGGCGTTCCTAAAGACCGTTGGGAGGAGTTAGCCGGCGGACCAATTGATGTTTCACGGCGCACTTTCCGTTTGCAGCTTAAAATTATTGCACAGTGTGACATGTCGCGATTTTATTTGGACAAATATAAATGAATTTCTGTATGATATTTAAATGCATTTATGAAAATTAAGTTTATTGTTAGCAATAGTTAGGTAATAATATAATTTACATTGTTTGTGGAAACTCATGGTTCCGTACAGTGGTAAATTATGATCATCTGCAGCATATGAGAGTTCCCAAATAATCATAAATCACACATCCTTTCTTTAGTTATTCATTTTTGTTGGGTGGAAATTTCCGAGGCCAATATAAACTCAAAATCAAACGATTTTCGTTTTTAATTAATTTATTTACGTCAAATATTTGGTCACCTATTTTTGAAACTTTTATTTAAATACAAAGTTTTAAAAAATCTTAAAAATAATTTGGTTACATAAACAAAGAATGTTTACGTAGGATACATGTAATCTGAAAAAATATAGTAGAAAAATAATGAGGGTGCTACTTAACATATGAATATAAAGCGACAAAATTAGAACCATCAGATGAAAAATGAAATATATATATAAATTACCTATCTTATATTTATTTCAAATAATCGACTGTGTTTAGGAAGAAGTTAAAATTTTACAGAAGAAACGAAAGACGTTACAAGAGTGAGTTTTTCATAACAATAAACAATATATATCAGCGTAAAGGGAGCGCCGTAAAAATAATTGTTTTCAATTTAAATAAAGGAGAAAAGAAATCCTTAATACATTTTTTTGTCAGTATTGGTATGTTTTGTTAGGAGATTTCTGCATAGAACCAGCCAGTAAGAATATAATTCCACGATTGTATCAATTTCTGACGGCCTCCATGGTAAGGCTCTCGACTACGAATCCGAAGGTCGCGGGTTCAAATCCCGGCGTGCGCAAATACATTTTATTAAATTAAGTATTTTATTTTCATGTCAATACCGCACCAGAGTTTTGACTGTCCGGAGCCAGTGGGACGATAGGATTTCTATTCGGGATATGTTGTGACGGTAAAGGAAGTCGGAAAGGGAGAGAGACTGGGAAGAGGAAGTTTGGAAAGTACCTGGCTATTCGGATCTAGTCATCAAACATGGCCAAACCCAAATCAAGAAACGTTTTGATTATGAATGTTGTTTTTTCACCGGGGCGATACTTATAGTATTTACCACTCTGGAACGTGCCGCAAATAAAATTTCAACTTCGGACTCAAGCTTCTCTAAAACGACTCCTAGATTTAGCATTTTCCTCTTGTTCCAATAATTTCCGGACATCACGGATAAATAATTAATATGCGAAAAAAAATCGTATGTATAATTACGTTAATTTAAAAAGAAATACAAAAAAATCTGCGTATTATTGTTTTTACTCGTGACAGCTGTTTGACATTCCGAAACTATGCCTCCACACACATAAAAAAATTCTGTGCCGAAAAACTTTTTTTAAATATTTAAATTTTAATAATAAATATTAAACATATTAAGAATAAAAATATACTTTAAAACAGTAAAATATATACATACATGTACATATTTCTATGTCCGTATTTCATTAAAACTAGCACACTGTGCGCTTTAAAAATATAAATTTTGTACTAGAAAGTAAAATGTTTTATAAAATTCAAAATACCTTTACTTACTTGTAGAAGAAGTTTAGTACAAAAAAACATAAAATTTCAATATTAGATTTCAAGTATTCGTAAGAATAAACAAAAAATGTGAGGAAATAAGTCAATGTAGCATCGGGCCGTAACACGTCCTCACTCGCCGAATGTTGATCGGCAACTAAACATTTAAATGCCGTAAGTGACTGACACGTAAAACAATATTCGGCGCGCCCGCGGCCTGGGTTTTGGAGGGGTATAGGGTCGAGATTGCTTCAGCGGGCTTAGAAAATGATAGTTCCCGAGGGATGTATTTTAATTAATTCCGATGAATATGTTCCTAAAATAACAGATGTTTTCAGGTTGATGTCTCGGGAAGTTACTAATTCATCTTTTAGAAAAATAAAATTTGATCGCTACCGCTAACGTTATAGTTGTAAAACGCTTTTCAAATTTTTAAAAACGTTTTACGTGAAAAAAATTAATGTTAAGGCACATTTTTTATTAATCTAAAATATAAATAACATGCATTCCCAGTGTTACCTCAGAAAAAAAAACTTACTATAGTTACGAAGTCGTCGGAATTAATTAAAATGTGAGTCTCGGGCAAACCCCCGTCATAGGCGGTGATATCAACTCTTAACCACCGTATTCACCAGATTTGGCTCCCTGCGACTTTTTCCTATTCCCGAAACTGAAGAGTCTAATGAATGGAAAGCGTTTTGCCACAATTGATGAGATAAAGTCAGAATCGAAGAACGAGTTGATGGCCATACCGAAAAGCGTATTCCAGAAGTGCTTTGAGGATTGGAAGAAACGCTGGCATAAGTGCATTATATCTGAGGGGGATTACTTTGAAGGGGATAAAATGGATATTGATGAATAAATAAATACTTTTCGAAAAAATTCGAAATTCACCTTTTCTTTTGAACAAACACCGTATATCACGTCATGGAAAATAGAGGTGTTATTAAAAATACTTTAACCATGCTTTATTTTTTTCTTTTCTTTCTATATCCAGTATTATGTTTCATGTTTATTATACCTTATAATAATAATAAAGAGATTTATAATTTTTTCAAACGATTGGTATTCACTTTATGGCGTCGTTATTAATAAATTAATTTAAGGATATACCTTGTATTTAGAACTTTATAAACACAAATAGATATCTACATGTTTCGAAAGCGATGCCACTAAGACAACGTAAAAAATATACTTTATTTTCACCACTTTATACATATACATAGATATATGTATGCACACTCCGAGTGCAATATAACCAAGCTTACAGGGCGCTGTTCGGCCTCCTTTGGAGATGCAGCGCCTCGCAGATGTTCGCAGAGGGAAGGGTGCATGGGTTCGCTGCTTTGATGCGCCACAGAATAGCCGGGACGAGTCAGCGCTACCGGAGATCGGAAAACACTCTTGTCCAGGCCAGTGGCATGGCGCGCCCCTACATCGTAGATGGAGAATTTCCCTCAGGCCATTGTAGCATAAGTGTTAAGTATGTTATTTTAATTTAATTTATTTTTAATTTATGTTTTTATATTATATTTCTACAGTGTGTAATTTTTTATTCTTAAAATGTATTCTTTTTATATGGCAGACAGAGTATTGCACTCACCGCTTTGTTCTGCTGAAATAAAACATTATTATTATTATTATTATATTATTATTATATATTCCTGATGAAGAAAGCATCGCTTTCGAAACATGTAAATATCAATGTATATTTATAAAGTGGTGAATACAAAGTATATTTTTTAATTCGTTTATAAAGATCTATGGATCAATAAATTATTTTGCAGGTTTCATTTTAATTTTTTTTTTGAATCTATTAATTCGTGGTTGAATTCTATTAAAACAATTTATTTTAACATATTACATATTTTTAGCAATTGACAAAAAGGTTCTGCTCGGCTATGGTTTTCAGCAGTGCCTATAGAAATTAGATGACGCTAAAGTTACATAAAAAACTCTACACTTAAATAAAATAAAATGAAATTAAAAAAGATTTCAATACTAAAAATATTAAAAATACTTTATTTTTCACAAAATCACTTACGCATGTATTTATTTCATTAGAATGGTGTTGTGCGGTTGACTGTGCAGTCAGCAACCATTCGCTGCAGAACTTCAGCACTATAGCGATGTCGACCTTCGAATAAACATAGTATTATGTGCAATTTATTTATTTTATTATATAGACAAAACAGTATATTTGTTACAGTGAAAAACAATTTTCAGAAATTAAATGTACAAAGTAGGTACCTATGATATGTTATCATTTCATATATATACATGTATTTGCCGGGTGGCATGTGTAGTGTATAAGTGTGTGTGTATGTGTGAAAAAATGTATCTAAAAGTACTTAACTGTTCGCCTTTGTTGCAAAGGTCGAAAGGTAATAACATGCTTTCTCCTTTCTTCTCTTTATGTATCTCATATTATGCTTTTTTTCTACTAGTTGAAGTACCCGGGGTTATGAATGGTTAGGAGTAAAGTTTTGAGGTTACCCCTACCCCTACCCCTACCCTGCCCCCACCCTACCTGCCTACCTGCCTGCCCTGCCCCTCATGCCTGCCCTACCCTACCCTGCCACCTGCCTGCCTACTACCTGCCTACCTTTACTGCCTGCCTACTTTGCCTACCCTGCCTACACCTGCCTGCCCTACCCCTGCCCTGCCCTAACTCTGCCTGCCTGCCCTGCTCCTGCCTGCCCTGCTTCGCCTACTACCCGTACCCCTGCCCTGCTTCCTGCCCTGCCTGCCCTGCCCCTGCCCTGCCCCTGCCCCTGCCCCTTAATACTGACCATTACCTATCATAATTTCTCAATAAACATTAGGAATTAAGATAAACATTAGGAATTAATTACACATACCACCCATAACGCACGTTAATACTGTCCATTACCTATCATAATTTCTCAATAAACATCAGGAATTAAGAATTACACATACCACCCACAATTCATTCCGTTCACACCTAATTACCCTTCATTCCGTGTCATGTTATCTCGCACCATCTCCGGCGTCAGGTGTCAAACACCCCTCGCAAGGACTCTGCCGACAGCCTTTTACAAAAACCAATTATTTTTTAATGTAAACAAAGGATTAGCTCCCAAAAAATTAAGTAATTTAGCGACCTTTGCTGATTAAAAGCAATTTTCCCTGCCTAAAAAATAAAACTTTTTTCCAATTCAGCTGAAACGTATTATAATTCATTCCACCCCCTTAAAACATACATAGAGATATAAAATGGAGGAGACAGCCCATACAGACGGAGAATTTTTTATGTGAATACCTTTCAAGAGTCCCAATTGCTCCCAACCTTCTGGAGCCAGTGGAACTCTGCTATCCCCAAATGAGGTATATTGTGAGACTGAGAGTAGTGGGCAGGGACGAAGATGGATGAGAGGATAGTGAATGCTATTTCGATCTAGTCATAAAACACGGTTCACGCAACGTTTTGATTCTGAATGGTGGTCTTTCACTATGGCGATACTGAAAGAATAATGCTATTAAAAATATTCTAATCAAAAGTACATTTAAAAGAAAGATCATTGATCACCTCAAAGAAACCTGCCTATCACAAGTATTTCATTTGATTGTTATGCTAACATTTTGTTCTAATACGATGTTGTGTAAATGAGAGGGAGAGGGGAAATGGGAAAGAGGAAGGTTAGGTAGGAAGAAAGCCCCTAGGTTTGAAAGCCAGGGTGGGGAAAATGAAAGCCACGTTGGGTGACAGTGTTGTGAAAAGGAAGGGATGGAGAGGAGGTAGGTTGGGTTACAGGGGAAGTTATGGGAGACAATTACAATCTGCAGGAGTTACCCTGGAGATGGCCTCTTAGATGTGAAGTCTGCTCCGGACATTAGCCTAGCTCAGATCGGCAGGGGCATCAGCTTCTCATCGTACAGGGTCGCGGATCGATCGCAATCTTATAATTGGGTTGAGGGCGTTTCTAATTCTACGTTAAATGAGTACAGGGAAGTGTTTTCATACTCGGGGTTTATTGTAAGCTCAGACAAACATTGTAGGTTAAGAACAATCGAGTAGTTAGTAAAAGGTCTTAACCTATGTATGATTCTATTGTAATATCTCTCTTTCTGATTCGAATCTCTAACCGGGTTATGCAAATGTAACAAGGGCTTAATCTACACATTAAGGGGAGATGGAAAATCAGCTTACATGGAGTGATCTGGTCGATTGGCTGGGGTTGGTGGCAATGACGCCAAGGCCGGACATCTTCACACTGAGTTTAATGGACTTTTTTAATTAGTAAGGCACCATGTTGAGTGCTTTGGCAGCAAGTGGCAAGTCTATCTGCGGGTTTCAATCCGCATGCCTAGTACTTGGCCGTAAATAACTAGTAACAAAAATGGCCGCCTCTTTTCAGAGACGCAGTTATTTCTTCGGGCTCCAGACGGGAAGTGATGCGTTTCAAGGGGCCGCAAGCAACACCACCGAGCTGCCGAGGCGCTCGCGTCGCTTGCTGCTGCTTGTTAATTTTGATCTGATTGGTTTATTTTAGGCGCAAAGTCGCTTGATTGGTTAATTATGGAGGGAGATGGTGCGATTGCTTGCCGGGCTCATTTGCCAAGACGAGTAGCTAGAATTCATCTCAGGGCCATCCTTTCGTTACATAACAACGAGTATATCATCTTTTTGTTTGACTGAAATTCAATTAAATTATTATTTTTTATTAATTATTGATTTGAATCTATTTGTCATTTTCATATGTATTTAATATCCTTGCTGAACAACCACTCTTTGTAAATTGCCATCTCAACACAGGCGTTTCACACCTAGTGAGATGGGCAATACGTCAGCACCAATAACAAATCTGTAAATAAAACGGATACTCGACTTAACAACGTAATGTGACCAGTTTTACGAATCTTTTTAGCGTGGTTTTTGCAGTAATAAAAAACACAGGACAAAGACATTTCGACATAGGCAAACGTCAAAATATGCTGACGACAGTTGTTGGTCGACAAAATTGGTTTGGTAGTAGGTTGGATGTACCAACCTCCAACAAAGTTGAGCCTCTTTTTTAGCTCTGCGTTTTATCTTATTATAATACATCTATGGTTTAAAAGCCCTTTTTTCGAACTCGATAAAAACAAAATTAAACCACCATTTGGAAGGGTTGAAGAAGGGGCTGAGAAGGGGGTTGGGATGTCAAAAAAGGTTGTCTAGGTCACAAGGGTGGCGGATAAAAGGAGGTTCTATCTCGCCGATGTTTTTCCTTTTTTGAAAGAGATATTTTGGCTTTGATATGGGTAGGGTTCAGTGGGGGAAAATAATCAATCTGACAACTCCGGGTTTATCTCCGCGATTTTCTGATGCGTTGCAAATAATTTTCAGATTTTATTATTATTTTTTATTTCTGCAGTTACTTTTATCACATGTCAATAAATTACGTAAGGAAAATAGCCCATTTTCTATAGTGAACTCTTCTTTTTATTTTTTTATTTATTTGATACCACACAAGAATCCATTCCAGGTGTTCCCAACGGCCTAGAGTCAGTGAAACTATGGTATCCCCAATTTTGGTATGTTGTGAGGCTGAAGGTATTGAGGAGGGGAAGCAGATGAAGAAAAGGGAGGTGTAAAAGTACCCGGCTATTCAGAACTGGTCACCAAACACGGCTAAAGCCATTTTGAGCAGCGTGTCGATCCCGAATGGTGATCTTTCACCAATGCGATACTAACAGTATCTATCACTCTGGAACGTGTCGCAAATATACCACAAAATAATTTTAATGAATAAATTGTGAAATAACAGAAATTAATCAAATAAAATTTACTTGTGCGCGCCGGGATTTGAACCCGCGACCTCCGAATTCGTATCCAAGGATCGTAACCACTCAACCACGGAGACCTTCAAATTCAATATAAAAGTAAAAGGCCGTGTCATATCAATATTCATCATTAAATATTTATATATGCGAATTTATGTCATTTTATAGAGCTAATTAACCGATCATCTTTGATTACTGAAAGCTTTCTTTTCCTGGCTACATAAATAATGCCATTAATAAATCTCTAAAATTTATTGGCTTCATCAATAGAAATGCCTGTGACTATAATAGAACATAAATACCATAAAAACTCTTTACTTCCCACTGGTTCGCCCTCATCTTGAAAATGCTAGTGTCAGTTGGTCTCTTTTCTATGCTGTTCGTATTCATCATATTGAATCTGTACAACACCGCTTCTTATGTGGAATTGCATGGAGATTGGGGCGAGAAGGAGGCAATTAATCTTTTGAGGAAATTAAACAACCCATAAACATTACTTCATTAGAAATGCTCGGAAAAGACTTAATTGTGTTATTAACTCACCTTCTTTTTTGCAACTCATTCGATTAAACATTCCTTGTCGTGAACTCGGAAACAATGAATTGTTTTTTTCTGAATCAACGCTCTACTAATTATGGGGACCATTCTCAGAATTTCGAGACTTATTAACTCAAGTCTGGGCCTGGATGTAACAGTCTAAATGATTATGGTCAAGCTTTACAAAATTAAAACTCGACAATTATCACTTAGAATGTCTAAAATCATGGACTCTACCAAAGCCTTTTCAGGCTTTTACTTGGATGTTCTCTCAAACGAATATTTTGTCATTGCTTCGCATTTGTATTATATATGTGCTGTTCCTTTTCTGTAGCTCTTGTTTACTATATATTTTGCGTAATTCAATAAAAAAAGGTATTCATTAATTGTAAAAGATGTATTATGAAAATTTTTTCGCACTTCTAACAAAGAACATTATGGCATATGATGCATTCTATCAGAATTTAATTAAAACCATTACATTAGTTTTGATATGACTAAGTTGATTTGAATACTCACATTAAAAAAACAACGTTTTAAACAGAAATTATTTATTTATTTATTAGTAAATCCATACAGTTTTGTACATTTTTTTAATTGTGCCTGTCTAACTAGGGATATCCAATTATATTATTCATTGTATTCATTGCATAATATATTCATATCTTAATGCGATTATTTCAAGTGTTTTTTGGTTAATGTTTTTCTGGTGAAAACCCGGTCAAATATTTATTCAAGACTTCCAGAGTAAATCTAATCTTTTAACGATTTCCCTCGCTGTAATTAATGGTTTTGAAATCGTATTTGAATTAGTGGAATCATAAATCTACTCGCCAGAATTCCAGCATTTACAACTTTTTTTTCTGATTTACGCAATTACAAACCTAACCGGTAATCCTAATTAGAGGATAGTTTCAGTCACAGACAGTGAGATCAAAAAAATTGTTAATTATTTAGTTTTAAAGAAATATGATGTTTTCTTCATACTCCTACTTTAGCCAGCGTTTAGGACAGCCTTGAAGTGTTGACAGCAGGGCAGTTGTATAAAGTGTAGATAAATTTTCTTTATAAAACGAATCCAGATAGCAACATCCTTTGAAGGTCTTTCCATTTCGTCAGTGGTTCTCTCATTGCACAAATACAAGTATGAAAATCTTCTATTTTCTTTCCATCTTACCAATAGTTCCACCATTGTTCATTATTACGCCAATTCTAAGTTCGGCCCATCTTGTAGAGAATTACTTCATTGTTATTTATTAGACAAATCCTTTGATGTTTGTTCCGTCTTGTTGATACTTTCTTACCCCGTCGTTTTGTTTTGCACAAATTCAACAGCAAAAATCCTTTGATGCTCATTCTATCTAATCGATAGTCCTTTCTTTATTCTGTTTTACACAAAACCAAAGACCAAATTCCTTTGATGTTCATTCCATCCTGTAGTATCATGTTCTTTCCAAAGTTTCAACGAGGAACAGGTTACACAACGAAGACGTCCTTGTACGGTCTATGATCGAATAGGCTGGCAATGAGATGAAACAGGGTGGCTATTAGTCCAAACATCTTTGCACAGGTGCCAGGGTTCCTGCGCGCTGAAGTCTTGCTGTGGCGTCTCGGCATTACATAGACCCTCTCCATGATTGACTTTATTTATTCCAATGTGATCTAGAAAATGAACAATTACATAACGGAAATTAGAATCATATCATTCTAAAAAACGGTGAACAGCTTTGTAATCTAAAAAGTTATGCAGTAATAAAATGCTTGGTGTAACATTAAGTGACCAGCTTGGGCACGGGGACTGCATCGAAGATAGAGTCAAGTTAGCTCTATCTTCAATGTCGGCTTACTGTAGGGCTCGCAGATATTTTGTTAGTACACCCTGTACAAATCGCGAGTGCGTCCCACTGTTGAATTCTCTGCTCTGCAGCCTCTAAATACCTGAAAAAACCCTTGACTCTGTGCAGAAACGGGCAATGCGTTCGATTCCCCTATCTTCACAAGCGGATTGCAATATTTAGAGCACAGGCGTCAGGTGGGAATGCTGTCCTTGTTCTACCGGTATTTCAATGAAAGATGCTCTGAGGAACTAGTATCACTGATCTCTTCGGCACCGATACATAGTCGGGAAACACGCCAAACGCGCGCCCAACATTTATCTGTACACGGTTGTCTTTTATCACATGAGAACGGGTCGTTTGTATGACTCGTTCTCGAGTTCAAGTCGTTCCACCGCCGGGCTGGCTGTGGAACGATTTGCCGGCCTCTGTGTTTCCTCCCTCCTACAACATGAGTATTTTCAGAACCCATGTTCACTCCTTTATTTCCTCAAAAAGACCCTCCACACAGCATCCTCAAAGATGACATCTACCCTGAGGTACATTGTTTTCCTCAGGGCCTCCTGTGTGGACTTAATGAAAAAAATAATAAAAACCGTCTAACTCCATTTGGCTTGTAAACATGGTCACTAAACCAAAAAATAACACTGAAGATAGATTTGTATTTGAAGATAGATAAAAGTTTAGGCCCATTATCAAAAATCATTGGACAAATTTAGTGAACTGTTTAGGTTGTTATTCGTCAAATAGCAACCAATTACGTAATCTTGCTGGGTATAAAAAGAAGAAAGTTACACATGACGAGCCGCGAAAAACTTAAAAATACGACATTGATAATCCAGAGCGAGATTGGTAAAAAAGGTGACAATGAAAAATTCCGAACCAATAAACCAATAAATTCCGAAATCAATATGTGTCCAAGGCTGCAGCCTGTTGAGTGAAGAGTGCCCTGACGATAGCCAGTCTCCGAGCGAAGAGGGGACCAGGAGAAGAAAAAAACGCGCATATAACCATAATTAATAAATTCAAAAATTCCATTTTTCACAAATGATGATACGAACGCTATCTTTTAGCATTTTTTCAATGCCTATTACTATGGAATCCTCAAATCCGTACGATAATTATAAGTTAACAAAAAATCGTATAGAGTATCAGAAACAATAAGGAAAATAGATAAAAAAAAATAATGAAATCAATAAACATGAAATTTTAAAATGTTAATGTTTTTTTTTTAATGTATGTTAGCGTGGCATAGCTGAAGTCCAGATTCATTTGCGAATTATAACGTTGATCTCCGATTGAATTTTAGAATTCTTAATACTTTATACGAAAGCGGTCCAAAATTGTATCACAACTTTTATAGGGAAACTTAAATTGTATTGCTTTAATTTAGTAGGTCTAAAAAGTATCAAAAAATATATATTTTAACTAGTTTCAAAAATAAACAATTTTTTTTCTCTCCCGTAAAGTTGCCAGAATGGACTTAAGTAATTTACTAATTAAAGTGGTGATATTGACTTTAAGATAAGTGATTTCTCACCTCTTTGGATACTCTATGTATATTTGAATTTTTATAAAATCAAAAAATTTTCCTCCATGTAAAGTGAATGTAAATTGTCAGTTTTCGTTGTTTAATTTCTGGTAATACTGGCTTTGAGTGCTATTTTTTCGTAGGATTCCAGCTACTCGTTCAGGCGGCAGCCATATTTGTATTTTGAAAGATGACGTGTATTTCTCGATTTTCGCACTCTTTGAATTGTTTTTTGAGTGACAGTTTTGACGGTATGTTTGAATTGTTTAATAGGTATATTGAAGATAATATTAACAAATCTCAAAATTAAACATAAACTGAAAAGACGCAGAAAAGAAAAGATATCAGTGGACTTTGATTAGATAAAATGCTGTATTTTTTAATTCGTTTTATGATTTGTCATTTCAACTGAAATACACCCTGTAAAGTTATTTCAAATTAACATAGCAATAATTTCAAAGAATTAAAAAAAAAAAAAACTAGACCAAAATTTTTAAAATATTTCTGCAAAGTGTTAATAAGCATCAAATTTTATTTATGACCGCCAATATTCATTCGGGTCAGAAAGGGTTAAAGGTAGGGACGATGGTGGTTACCAAACCCTTCAAATTTAATGGAAAAAATATGATGATAATGTGGGAGGTACCATAGAAAAATTTAATCTATTTGTACTTTTAAAGGGTACAAAATCAAAAAAAAAATATATCATTAACAGATAGATGTAAGGAAAAAATTTAATAGGTTTATTTTTTTTAGTAAACGATCCTTAGCATGGTTTTTTATGTGACTTGCTGTGATTTTATAATTATTTATATAGTTTAATTATTAAATAATACGTGGAAAGTTGTGCAAGTGGTTTTAAAAACGAAATAAATACGGTATTATTAGTAGTTAGTTCAATTTGAAAATGATTTCATAAAAATAAAAACAAATTGTTTAATTTACCTGTATATAAGTTTTTGGTTGGGGACACAAACGATAAATGTCGCCAAAGCGTTTTAGGACTGCAAATTGCCAAATGGCCTGAAATCATGAAACATCACGCAATTTATACTGAAATACCAATATTTGGTGGCAAACATTCGAAATTCCAATATTCAAAGGTGTTCAAGTTCTACATTTGGTTTCTTTTATTTATGTTTTATAGGTGTCGCAACCAGAATTGAGTCATACACAGAATTCGCACAGATGCATTGCTGGCATACAACATATTTCAAACTAGTTATTTTACGATAAGTTATGAAGAAAAATCTCACGGATAATGTAAAAACACAAATTTTAAAAATAGTAAAATGAACACACTGTGAAACGTGTCGAATAGGTAATTGTAAAATCTTTTTAGAATATTCATATTCGATAGTCGTATATACACTTTTTAACCTAATAATGATTAGGCCAAGACAAAATGCTGTTCTCAGTAACGCTTGACAAAGGCATCACTGTCGGAAGTGTATTGTCATGCACCGATACAACAATGGCATTGACTGCCCTAATTGAACATCATATATCAATTGCAATCTATAAATAATAGATCCGTGTTTAGAGTATATGTACGTGTGCTCGAATTTTGCCTTACTTCGGCCTCGTCAATTTTAAACATTTAAATAGATATTTCAAAATCTATACTTAATTACTGAGTGAACCGTGTGATTTTAAAATATTTGAGTTACAAATTCTAATCATTAATTAATTAATTGATTAGTTATTAATTGATTATCCTATCGAAACGGATTGTCAATACTGCTTTCCGACTATAAAAACCCCCTAGGATACTTCAAATAGAGACATTAAATAAACGTCGCGACAAAAATGAGATCAGATTTATTTTCTAAATCGCAAATAACCATGTAGAACCTTCCCCGTGGCCAAAATCAATATCAATCACCGTCCACTAAAAAAATCTGAAACTTTCCATATTCCCTTTCAAATAACTAATTTAACCTTCTCTTGTGCGAATGTGTCGACTATATAACATCCACTGTGGCGGCAAGGTAATTGACATATTTAGCGATAGCCATCCGAACTTTTCCGAATTTCTTGAATCTCTTGAATTCTAGTATTTCTACCTCTCTATTCGCTTCTCTCTTTCACTTGACCCAAAGCTATTTTTTTTTGCATATGCGTTTATTATTGTACAATTTACAGCGTGGATGGTAATAATTTTTGATTATTTTTATGGTTTTCTGTTTGTGGTACACATAGAAAAAAACGGTACAAATTTCGAAATGACAAAGCTCGGAGATTGGTAGTTTTCGTTACTTCCGCAAACAAATGATGTCTCCTATAAAGGTAATATCCAAAAAAAATTAAAAGATCGATTTTTTTTTTCTACTTTTGTCGAATTTGAACGCCTTTGTTTGTTCACCATCAAAACAATGTGGCCATAATTTAGTTGCTGATCTGTGTGCACATGTCTCCGTCAATACGCAGTTCCAGCAATTCTTCCACAGTTTGCTTAGTTAAATGCAAATTCAGAAACTCCAATATGTGAACAGAAGGTGTCGGCAAACACGGCCCACGGACCAGATGGTGCCTCGTGTCTAAAACAACCAACAACCACAATAAATCTGTCAACGATCGATTGTTTTAATCAGGGATGAAATCATTGTTGATTTATGATTTTTATTGTTGTTGCTACCCAGGAATTCAAAACATCGCCAAAAATCGTGTTAATTTTTTTTTTTATTATTCTGAAGTTCAGTCACAAATATCAAAAAAAAAATTCGGTCAGAGTCTAAAAACATAATTTTCCAAATTATACAATATCCTCACTCACAACACTAACAGGCGTATCTCATATTTAGCAAATTTCCAAGTGAGCCAAAAAACTGTTATTTTAGTGGATTCTTATATATTTATGTTGCATGTTTCGCAAATGAGATTTTATTTAAACATTTTTCTTTACCCCATTAGCGAAACATGTAATAAAATGTATTAGAATCCGCCAAAAAAAAAACAAAAGTTTTTGGCTCTCTTGGAAATTTGCTAAATATGAGATACGCCTGTTAGTGTTGTTGGCGACGATGTAAGCAAATCCGAGAAGAGGTTCTTAAAGTAGAGGATTTTACTGAGGACTTCAAAGATTTTTTTACATTCCTGAAACTTTATTTCTAGTCTTACATAAACTCTTCAAAAAAAAATCCCAGTTAAAGCAAAGGGCAAGATGTGTTCTACTTGAAGTACATCTATATTATTTTTAGGCGATCGTCATATTTTCATATTTTCGTGGAAAGCAATTACTTTGTGGTTTGACACGTTTATTAAATAAACCAACACTTTATTTTTAATCACTAATTTTATTTTAAATACACCAACCGGTTTCGTTTGTCCCAATCTTTGTCAAGGAAATATTTAAAACTAAACACAAATACATGGAGTGAGCATATATATATATATATATATAAGTGAGATTTACAAAATATAATAAGAGGGAGACAAAATATAAAATAAAACAATGGAACAGTGAGACAGAGATATGCCTACATGTAATAGAATGGGACAACATATGAAAAAGATAGATACAGAACGTCAAAGGAGGGATTAAAAAGAAGTGGGATTACGTTGATTTTGACAAAAGGTTTGTAGTATTTAATAATATTTTCAAACCCCAATGCATTGCATCGCGCATCGCCTTAATGCATATTGGAAAGCATAACGCTTGATGCAAAAGAAATCGCGATCTGAGAACAGTAACGTTGGGTTTACTTGAAAACTCTGAGGCAGAACGAGGTTAGAATTCCATGAATCTTCCTACAGTTCTGGCTTCGATTCCTGGCAAATTCTTATTTTTCTGCTTCTGGTTTTTCATTCTGAAACTCTGGCATATTAAATACATAATATACTCGTATATAATTCATTGTAAGAGGAAAATTTTTAGATTTACATATTACGTAGGTATATATCAGTGGCGTGCAGTCCATAACGACTGAAAAACTGTGCCTTCCCTAAGAAAAACAATGAACCATAATGAATTTCTGTTATAATTTTTTTTTATTAATTTATAATATTAATTATATATAATGGGAACTTATACCCGCTAAGCCACTGCAAGTAGCTTGTCAGCAGGAGTTTATTTCAACAATATAATATAATCCAACAATAAATAACAATCATCATACAAATGAAGGGCAAAATTAGGATATAGGAGTAGAGGCGCAAGCATGTTGTGATCAATGTACATAAATTGGAAAAAAAATTAAAAATAAAAAAATAATGGAAACAGCATTTCAGTTTTGTTATTGAGATACTAGAGTCCAATTTAAAAGAGTAAAATTTTAAAGTATAATAAAACGGTATATGAAAAATATGTATAGTGTAAAAGTGTATCTGTTGTGCGTGTATTTGTGTGTGAACGTGTATGTGTACTTATGTATCTGCATTGTTCTATGTAGTGGAGAGTTGTGATTGCGCATTGATTAAGTTACGAGTAATGTTTTTTCTTAAATGACGGTGGGGAGTCAACAAAAATGACAAATATTATTGATTGCTTGGAGGACGCAGGAATTGGGGAATTGCTGCAGCATTTATTGTGTTGTTTCATGTGTAAAATAGTTTGGTGTGGCAGGGCGTTTCGATTGGATGTTGAGGTTAATTTGGGACTGGAGTTCAGGGCAGACTGTTTCAATATTTAGGGTTTTTATACAGGAATATAATATACGTTTCAGAGATCGGAATGAACAGTGATAGTTATTGTTGTATTTGAACCGGAAAAACTTGAATTTATAATATAATATAAATTAATTTATTTTATTTTGTTCCATACTCTCGATACATAGTATGTATTTGGGGTTCCAGACAGGTGATGCATATTCCAGTGTACTTCTGACAAATTATTAATATAGCATTGCATGCCACTGGCTCTGGGCAGTTGAATTATTTATTATTATTATTATTATTATGGTCGAGGGGTAAGGCTCTCGACTAGCAATCCGATGGTAGTGGGTTCAAATCCCGGTATGTGCAAGTAAATTTTCTTAATTAATGTGTGCTGTTTCATAATTAATTCATTTAAAAATAATATATTGTATATCTGCGCACGTTCCGGAGTGGAAGATACTCTCAGTATCGCCCTGGTGAAAGACCACCATTCAGAATTGAAACGTTGCTTGAAATGGCTTTTAGCCGTGTTTGGTGACCAGATCTGAATAGCTAGGTATTTTCCCACCTTCCTCTTCCCCTTATCCTTCCCCTCCCCGATACCTCCAGCCTCAGAACTTTCCCCAATTGGGGATGCCATAGTCTCACTGGCTCCAAACGGTTGGGACCAGTTGGAACTCTTGTGCGGTATTCATATAAAAAGATATGTATATTTTCGGTTGTTCATTCGTTCTCATTCAAAATCTCAAATTCAAATTAAACAATTCTTATTTACAGTACACAATAAATAATGAATTATGCAGCAGTTCTTGAAGCAGTTGATTGAGTGGAATGGTCAGAATAGTGGCCTTCCGAGTAGTAGCGTTTATTTTGATTTACTTCCCAATTTTTATTTTCTTTTATTTTTATTATTATTAAAAATAAACTCACAAATCTTACCCGCGATTTTTCACGGATCTCTACCAGATACAAATAAAAATAAAGTAAAGTCACGTACAGCGGTGCTAATATAATCAAGCACACATTGTATCTTACGTTTTTATTGCGATTTAAGGATTTTCCTGGGGTTTGCCTTTTCACAGTTGAGAAAATTCTATCGGAAACCTTACAGGGAGTATCAGGACGTACCCGACAAACTTTAATCCAGTGATTACCGACATTATTTGAAGTAAAACAATTTCAAAGCATTTTGGTCTCTGGTGACTTTTGTTGTTGTTCATATATATATATTTTTTTTTTAAATATTTTTTTAAACAAAAGGTATTGGACAATTGGGGTCGGGGTGGGGGGCAAGTCGGTTAATCGGCTGAGTGACGGGTGACAATATGCGAAAAAACAATAGATATTGGACAAGTGGGGTCGGGGTGGGGGTAAGGCGGTTAATCGGCCGAGTGACCAGTGACAATATGCGAAAAAAAACAATAGGTAATGGACAATTGGGGTCGGGGTGGGGGGTAAGGCGGTTAATCGGCTAAGTGACCAGTGACAATATGCGAGAAAACAATAGATATTGAACAATAGGGTTCGGGCTGGGGGGTAAGGCGGTTAATCGGCTGAGTGACGAGTGACAATATGCGAGAATACAATAGATATTGGTCAATTGGGTCGGGGTCGGGCGTAAGGCAGTTAATCGGCCGAGTGACCAGTGACAATATGCGAAAAAACAATAGACATTGAACAATTGGGGTCGGGCTGGGGGGTAAGGCGGTTAATCGGCTGAGTGACGAGTGACAATATGCGAGAATACAATAGATATTGGTCAATTGGGTCGGGGTCGGGCGTAAGGCAGTTAATCGGCCGAGTGACCAGTGACAATATGCGAAAAAAAACAATAGGTAATGGACAATTGGGGTCGGGGTGGGGGGTAAGGCGGTTAATCGGCCGAGTGACCAGTGACAATATGCGAAAAAAAAACAATAGGTAATGCACAATTGGGGTCGGGGTGGGGGTAAGGCGGTTAATCGGCCAAGTGACGAGTAACAATATGCGAAAAAACAATAGACATTGGACAATTGGGGTCGGGGTGGGGGGTAAGTCGGTTAATCGACTAAGTGACCAGTGACAATATGCGAAAAAAAAAATTGTTCAATAATTCAAAATTTTAAAAATTTACCATAATGCCATTTAGGTTTTTTACTCCGAATAAGCTCAGAAATCACTGTTTAAAATTTTTCGGTACGCCCTGATACACCCTGTATTATAGAAACGGATGAAGAATACGTGACGACGTTTACAGTTTCAGATTGGAAATAAACTGAGGTAGCGTAAATTTAGCCACGTAGGTAATAAAATGTCAGAATCGGTCGTAGCACAAAAAAAAGTTAAATGAGTTAATAGTTGGTTAAAATATTTTTTGGCTTTCTTGGGTTTCGGAGGTGTGCCGATATCTCGCATAAGAAAATCATTACATTAGTGTGTCAGAAAAGGGAGCGTCAGGAGAATAAGTAACGCGCAAGTGAATGGGGAAGATGTCGGGGACGCATGTAGAAAACATGGCACCATCAAGTAAATCAAACACTGACCGCTTTAACAGAAGAACGCAGATTAACGCAAGTAGTGCGTACCAAGAGATGTGTGGCGTTACCGCCGCTCTGCCTACGTCTGTGAGAAAATTTTTGATTGTTAACTAACATTAGAGATAATTTCGTAATCTCTTATTCCGTTTTGTATGGAATGTTTTAGTTCTGTGGAATATGGTATATATTGGCGCCCACAACACAAACAGACATATCTCGTATTTAGCAACTTTCCAGGAAAGCCATAAAACAGGTTTTATGCAGGATATTTATAAATTTAATTAGATGTTTCACTAATAGTTTATTAAAAAACGTATAATAAAATATATAAGAGTTCTGCGAAAAAACTGTTTTGAGACTCCCCTGGAAAGTCGCTAAATTTGAGATACGCCTGTTTGTGTTGTGGACGACGAAATGAATAATTATTATGGACCTAAGCCTATCGCGTTTGCGACAATGCGAATTTTTACGCGAAATTCGTCATTTTCACAAGAGTATTGTGAAGTTCGCGATTTTCGCGCGATTTTATGGTATTTTAAAATAAAATATTACGTATTCTAAATAATTCTTTGTCTATGGTTTTTACAAGCTTTAATAGCCATCAAAGGGAACGCAGCTAACTTCACGTCGAAAGCGCCGCGAAAGGCGATTTCTGGAATTTTAAAAAAAGTCTTCTCCCACTTTTTTGCAGCAAAATACTAAAAAGTAAAATTAACACCCTTTTCAAAAAAACAAAAAAAACATAAAAAATATTGTGATTTTTCAGGCCCCTAGTAATTTTTCTCAATAAATTCTCATGTCCTTAATTGTTATTTTTTTTATGAATAAGACTAAAAGAGTTTTTTTTCTATATTTTGTCGTGCGATAGAATGTTTCTCTTATCATTTACACTGCAATATTGTTGTTTTGTTAAAAAAAAAAAATACTGATATTTTTTATAGATTAATTAATGGACTGCTTGGGGCAGCCCTGGAAACGGGCGGCAGCAGGTGATAAAAGATGTGGCTTTCCTCCGCGCCCCATAAGCCGTCACAATCAGCGTTATCATCAGACATGGCGCTCTCACTTCTGATTGGAGCGCTCCTCGCTATTCAGGTCAGTGTTCATGTTCACGTTCATTACCATATCAGTGGGACAGTGTTCAACCTCATCACCATCCATTGGTAATGTTCGCACTCACATCACGACTACTTAATGCAATCTCAGTTGCATGTTTACGTTCGTTGACCGTTTCCATCGGAATCAGTGTTTAACTTCATAAATCGGGAATTTAGACAAAGTTGATACATAATCATTGAAGAAGAGAATATTTTAAATATCCTAAATGAAACACGAAACCGAAAAAAAAACACAGAAAACAAAAAGGTATCAGTCACATCTGACTGACTGGGACTGATACCTTTTTATTTTCTGATTTTTTTTTTCGGATTCGTGATTCATTTAGGATATGTTAATATTATCTTCTTCAATGATTAAATATTACAATGAGGTTTATCAACTTCAATAAGTTATTAAAAATAAATTTAAAGTTGATATAGTTCATATCCCCATATCACACAAGCACTTCGTGCAATTTTTATTAGTTCATGTAAGGTGTTTATTTCCATATTAGAATTTCTTTCCCTGACAGCTGTCAACTGAGATGATATGTCTCTAATTTATCATTTCAATACCTCTGTAAATATACTCATCAAAGGGTTCATATGTTAGTGATTCCTCCGTTATAATTTTAAGTATTTATCGAACGCGAGAGAAAAAAAAAAATATTTGTCTGCGTGCGTGGCTATCTCGCCGAGTGGTGCGATAGTGAGCGAGATGGGTGCGGGATTACATTCACCGTGGCACGATGCGCGGTCGTCAGTACTAGCCGGCGGCCTGCCGGCTCAAACGCGCATGCGCTTTATGTGTGGCCGATGTTTTTTACATATGTATTATTAATAAAATCATTTACATTAGTAATGATTATAGAATATTTATTTTTTTTTAACTAAAAAATAACAAATCTCACCATCGTGTTCATGTTCGCACAATCTTAATGAAATCTGAGATCTGTGGTCATGTTCGTTAACTATTTGAGTGTTCAACTTCATAACTGAGGAATTAGGGCAATTTTCATATTCATTACCTTCTTCATTGGTGTTCATTTCCATAAATAGGTAAACAAGGACGACATCAGTGGCACTGAATGTGCCTGTTAATTACCAGGGAAATACAATACCATTCACTACAATATACAGTGCGACTCTACGTATTCATCCTCTGGGGAATTTTTCACAATCGATAATATCTTTATAGTATATAAAGGTCGGTGAAATAATCGTTTCAGTTTCCGCTCATTACCAGTATCAGCGTGATGACGATTATTCATTTTCTTATCCGGTCTTCGTATTCCCCGTTAACGAGGAGATTGCATTCCATGACATTTGTCTTGAATTAGTGACCCGTTTTTTACCCTATTAAGGGGAAAAGGTACGTCAAAATGGGATTATTCATTAATTCAAAATAACGGTAATATTTGAAAAATGATTATTACATGTTTTTAAAATTCACATGGTCTTCATCATCAATGCACATTTTTAAAAACAAATTTAACCGAAGTTTTGTAATCCTCATTTAAAACAATATTAAAGCAAGTGTTTATGAAAAAAGTGAAACTACACCTTATTATTATAATATTTTTTTAATGTATACTTAGTATTTTAAATAAAACCAATCAAATCATTTTTTGAAGATACTCAATATTTTAAAACATTTTGTAAAACGTACATTCTGCAACGGTCAGAAAAAGATCATATTTCTGTTTTGATTTTGATGAATGCTAAGCCTATGCAGATTTAAAAAATATTTTATAAATATGTTTCTCTATCAAAAACATTATGTTTACCGTGTTGCGTAGTTATATTAACGTTATTTAGAATTATTCAATAATCACTCTCCGACGTCCCTTCGTAGTTAATGCCATTTTTGAAAAAATATTTCATTATTTTAGAATACGTATTTTTTGGGGGTAGGGTTTACAATTTTAGACACAGTGGTGCAACTTCTGAGGCGCTCTTTTTTCTTCATTTTTTTTTTGTTAAACATTGAGTTTGACCAACAATAAAATAGGTTTTTTGGCTATGTAGCCAGTACACCTTTGTTTTTTGTTTTATTTGAGTTATTCGTACATTTAAGTTAACAAAATAACTAATTATAACTCTTATAATATTACATATAGATAATGATAATTTAAAAACTAATGATTTTTTCTTGTTTAACTTAATGTGTTTTTTACAATCTATTTTAAATGTATTAATTGTTTCACCTTTGATTGGGTCCGGCAGAGCATTATAGCATTTCATCCCTTTATAAAATATACTATTTTGCGTGTTGGCTTTGTTATTTTTCGGTATCCTTACACGTTCTTGTATTATGTCTGTAAATGTCCATCTTGTAAATAATTTTTTTGAAGAAATATATTGGTAACAAGTTGTTTCTGATTTTATGTATTAAAATCAATACGTTCAATGTCAGCATTTGTTTTACTGTTAGCCGATTTAATTCCTTTAACATGTTAGCTACTTTTGAATATCTATTTCGCTTTAATATTATTCTCATTACCTAAATAATCATTACCGCGCTACGCCCCAGGGAGGGAATTGGCCTCCTTCATTGGCAACGGTTCCTTGTGATTCACCTCCAGTCCTCAGTCTATCATGTCCTGCTCCGATCCTCTTTGTCGCAGTCTATCCACCTCTTCCTCGGTCTACCTCTGGGTAGCTTCCACTGGGACACCCACACAGTTATAATTACGGTGTCTATTCTCCTGGCTTAATAATAAATAATATTTGGGTGACTTCAGTTTTGCCTATTTTAAAATTTATATTAATGTGAAACATAAAATTCAACTGAACTAGAAATCCAATTTTTATTTGAATACCTTGTTGAAGCTCTTAAAATCTAATTGTAATATGTTTTTTAATGATTCAATATAATATCAACAAATCTCTAATGAAATATGAAACAGAAAAGACAGAAAATAAAATGATCTATATAACAGCCGAAAAATAATTGGAAATTAATTTAAGATGATATTGACAGTTCTTAAATTGAAGTATGATATCGATAAAAATGAGAACATGGGGGTGGCACTAGGTCAATTGGTTAGAGCGCAGGTCTCGGATAGATTTGGCTTTTTAATTTTCTGTGTGTTTTGTGTTTCATATTTTATTTGAGATAATGTAAACTATAAATCATTTCAATGTATCTATTACTCAATTGCGGGGGATTTAATATTCGGTTCACATTAATTACAAAGGCCATATTACATTGACCATATTATTGAATGAATTCAGTTTTCGGGTTTCATTAATCAAATTGTGATAATCGTTAACCCCAATAATTGACGCTCACGACAAATATTAATCGGATATCCGGGATGCATTTGAAAGGTGCCTACATCCAATAAAAACTATGGGCTTTTCGTAATTTTGCAAAAAAAAAAACATTCACAAGAGAATTTAAAACAAATTTTTGAAAAAATCATGATAATGTTCATTAATTTAACCTTTTTTCAGTAGGTAGGTTAGGAAGTCATGTAATACATAAAAAAATATTAATTCTGAAATTTCTACAATTACCGAAAAACATTTTCCCATTGTGTTTCATGTTTACACACTACCATAATACCTATACTATTGACTACAAATTACATAAAAATAACCAATTATTCTTCATAGATTTTTATTGTTATTCTAATTCTTTCAAACGGAATTATTTTATGCTATCAATTTTTGGTACCTATATATCTAATAAAACATATTTTAACTTACTTTTATTGCCCTAGCGTAAAACCCTTGCAATTAAATGATGAAATTAATCACATACAAATAAATGCGGGTATTGGCAATTCACAGAGGGTCTAAATATTGCCTCCATGATAGCTCAGAGACTTAATATTTTGACTACCAGCGTTAATTCAAATTAACACGAACTTTGTGATTTTAAAGGTTAGGTTTTTGTTTTCTAATGTCGTCGTAATTTGCGTCGATTTTTACTAGGTTCCAATCCTTATTCTTCTATAAATTCCGCAAAATTAGTGACAGTTCCCTTTTCGGAGGTCGTGCTCGGTCTGAGATCAATTATTATTTTCATTTCGTTTTATGTTATTTATACATTCATTGATATGTGATTGTTTCATTTATTTATAAAATTTAATACTTTTTTCCTTTCTTGAAAAAAATTAGCCTTTCTTGCCTAAAAAAAAATAAAAATCAAATGAGAAGAAAAAAAAAACATATAAGAAAAAATTTCAACAGTCATAAAATATGCTCTACGTGTGGAAACAATAAAGCTATTGTCAAAGCGTTAAAGCCATCGTGACGCCCGGTTAGATTATTACAAGAGCTTGCATAAAAACATGGGAAAGTTCAAGGGAAAATTCGACAAATGTTCAAAATTAAAATTCGTAACTTCTTTACATAGTAAAGATAGAATATTAGCATCATATCAGTGGCGTTGGGTATATAGTACTAAAATCTTAAGTATATTATTTTCATCGATTGGAAAAAAGTTCATTTAAAAAGCATAACTTAATAATCAAAAGACCTATGCAATTTTGACGAGGACTCTAACGTCACAGCTTCTGGGTCATGCACATCAAATTCTCCACTTTACTATGTTCGAATAGCTTTGAACGCTAGCTCCATTCCTCGCCTTGAGCGGTGATACATGGAACTAATTTTACATGCACATTTTTTACAGTACAAAAGTGAGTTTGAATTATGAGCGACAACTTATATTCCGCCTTTCCCCTTGATTTTCTACATTGATGTTCGCTTGTTTTGTTTTAAATCTTTCTGCGTATTGGTTGAAGATGTATAACATTAAAAATGTGATCAAATACGTGGCGATTTTTATTTAAAAAAAACTGGTTGTATTAAGCATATTCTTTGCCAACGATCAATTCTGTCAAAAAACCGATTGATTTATTCGCAAATCCACAATTGTTCAAACAATTAATTTGACAGATCAAAATTAGTGTTGCCAGAATAAACAAGTACTGCATTTGCACAAACACCGAGACTTAATAATAAAAATACCAGAATATAATCACAAATAACAGATGGCTTTGTCGGCCATGTTTATCAAATAACTAAACACAATTGCACAAATAATTGAACACTCAACAATTTTTTTAACTGTTTTTCAATACAAATATTATTTCAGTGTTTCACGATTTGAATAAGAGCAATCAGGTAATGCGAATAATAAATTAATGTTGTTTTTTGTTTGTTTTTTCAGGGCGCAAGCTTCGTAGCATCCAGCCAAATTTCTTCGTGAGTAGAATAATGTCACAATTGTATCTATTAATAATTAGTATAAAGAGGGAAGCCAAATACTATGGGAAAATAAAACAATTCTTTGACTTGTGTTAGTTACACTCGTATTTCACACTTGACACCTGTTTGACCTTCCAAAGGAATTGTCAATTTTTTTCTTCTTTTTTGTGTTTTCCAAAATTTCGCAAAGTTTTCCGTCAGTTTTTTTTTTTATCATTTAAAAAAAGATAGATAAACATTCCCAGGTTACGAATAATCTGACAATATTTGAAAATCTCCTACTACTCGTGATGTTGCCTGTGTCGTGATGGAGGACTTAGCCAGCCGATGAATTGAACTCACGACCCTTGGGTGGGACCCAGACGCAATACCAACTCAGTCACTGACCAGTCATAATGATTTCTTGCAGATCTCTCCTCGAGGGAACATGGAACCTCGTTGAACAAGGAGAAGTCGAGCCCTACGCACTGCTGCTGAAGAATGAGGTGGTTTCCACCGGCGGAGTATACGGTCTCGGAGCCACCCTCACCGGAGTCGGAGAACTCGCCTGGCCACGACCAGCTTCCGGTTGCGGACACTCAAAAGTAAGACAAACGGTTCTTTAAACCGTTTCGGCTTTGGGGCCACTATCATACTGCAATTCGGCAATATGGCATTTTAACCATAAAGCAGAATGTTCGGAAGTTTTAAATTATTTTTGAAGCAGCAAAAGCTGTCTTTATGAAACTCGAACAATTTTTTGCTGTGAGGTGTTTCTAGTTCAATGGAATATTTTTCAGTTTAAAAATGCATGTAAATCCTGATTCTGAACTGTGGAGATTCAAAATCACCCAACTTAATTGTTTTATTGTTTGTTCCAGGTTTTTCTTCGTTCAATAAGAAAAACAATTTTGAAGCATTAAATCGGGTAGAAAAAAATACTTAATATATAAATTTGATCTTCAGATAATGTTATCGTACGAGTATATTGTGTTGTTAAGCAAGGATTTCATAAAATGAGCCATTTAAATAACATACTCAATAGATAAAAATGTAGGTATCGACCAAAGTCTTGAATGGTACTACCTTTGAGAGAGAAAGATTACGGTGAATTTTCGGTATAAAATTATAAGTATGAATTTTCTATTTACCCCTTTTTTTCCTTCCAGCTCATCAACGCCAACGTTGCCCTCCACGACGGAACCCTCGCATGGGGAGAACTCGAAGACGCAGTCGACAGCTACGCAGTCGTGCTCGCCCAGGCAGTCGACAACCTCCGAATCCTCGGTCTTAGCTGCATCATCCCAGCCCCATGGGTAATTATGCACATTTGCTTACCCTTTGATTAAACCCACTGTTACTTAGTTAATAGAATCCAATACTTGCGATTCACTTAAGCCAGTCTGATGTAATAGTAATAATAACCAGACAGTTATAATGTCAGAAATTTGAATAAAATCATCGGAGGTGACACTCGCTTGATTATTTTATTAGTATTGGTAATATTCAAGAGAAAAAAAATATCTCTGAATCCTTTATCATGTCCCAAATAGAATTGGGCTCTTTAGTTAAAGCTATATTTATCATTCCTTTCACTTCTTATTCATTTCTATCCTTGGGTACTCTTTGGGTTTACGTGGTTGGAAATTACTCTTTTATCTCGTGACATCTTTCCAGCTGTAGGATGATCTTGTCATGATATTTCCTCCTGGTTCACATACTTCAATCTACCTCTGCATCTGAATTTCCTGAACGATTCAAGTGCTGTCTTTTTTTCAATACGTCTTCCTCCGTTGTTCTTTTGGTTATCAACCACTTATTATTCTCTATGTAAATCTTGTTTTTTTTTTCATTTTAGCCAACACTAGAAAACTCCTGCGGAGACTGGGGTCGTATCTACGACTTCGAGAACAGCTGGGACCTCTCTAACGTCAACAACGGAGTGGTCTGTGCCGCTCGACGACTCTACACCGCTTTCGGTGCCCGCGCCAACAATGTCGGAGCAGCCGCCACCAGCGCAGCCACTGATGCAGCCATTTCCATCATCTCAGAAATCAAGAATGAACTCGTCAGCGTAAGTTGAAGCAGACAATTTTCAAAATATTTCACCTCCTCTAATTTATTACAGTCAAACAACGAAGTGATCAATAAAATTATCATTGAAGCAAGAATTCAGGTAAGTTAAAGATCATCATTTAGCATTTTGCTTGACTAGCCCCCCAAAGGGAACTAGAACTAGAATTTTCCACTTCTACTACTTTTCTAGTTTGTTTTTATTATTTAAAATTGGAGAATGATTCATTTAAATTTTTTTTTAAATATGCTGAGTTTCACAGAATGAAATATTTTTGTTTTCTATACGAAACAATTTGAATGTCATTTTAAAATATGGTTCACCTTATAAAACTCTTATCATTTTCTGCAGTACTTGGAAGTTGTCCTGGGCAAGAGCGCCGGTTGCAAATCCAAGCAGAAGAAGCTCCGAACCCTCGCTGGATCCCTCAAGGCATCCATCTTCAGGGCCAGCGGTAACGCCAAGAGCGGACTCAGGTCCCGATGCCACTGAGAAGTCTCCTCACTCCTAGCATAGAACCTACCATAATAAGTTGACCTGGTATACAACATCACCACCTGTCTTTAGAAAACCAACAAAATATCTGTACAAGAACGATACCAATCTAACTGATTCAGACACTCTTTTAAAAAAAGCTTTTTTTTCTTTTTTGATAGTGCACTAAACAGAAATAGTAACTGGCGTGGAAATACAAACTTTCAAACCTTTTTACAACTTTGTACCTTTGTCGAAGATTGGGGTTATGTTGGTGTGAAATGCTGGTTTGAAATCGGAGCTTATCACAACCAAGACTACACTGCTCAGCAAAGTGGATTTGTGTTTACAATATGTTATTGTAAATTGCCAATTTTGGTTTGTTGAAGTTCGTGGACGATTTATCTTTTTTTTTTCAGGACACCTACTCAATTATTTCATAAATAAATTAAAAATAGTAACAGACAGTTTTATTTAATTCGTGTATAACTACTCGTAACTCCTATATACATATATCCATTAAATCCGTAGGGGATTCATATTACCTGATTGCGAATGAAACTGTTTTGGAAATGGGATATACTTGTAAGTGTTAACCATTATAATACATCAAGAACAAACAAATTATGGTAAGGGTTTAAAACTAAAATCTTTCTCAATATTAATATCAGTTTGAATGTGATTCAATTCCAAAATGCCTCCATTGATATGCCACGTGTTATAATAAAGTTAATAACATTAGAATTTTGTCATTGGGCAAGCAGTGAGGAAGTTTATTTACCTCGAATCTCTTGTCAGGCCACGATACACCATTAGCCAGGAAATCAACAAAATATTTTCCCCAGCCAACAGATCATACTGTCAACTCCTAAGAATACAGGCTTTATAAAATATGAAAAACGCCAAAAAATATTGCATATTATTTATTGAGAGTGGTCTCTGGCATACAAGGTACAACTGCGACTGTTAAGAGCCGTCAATATCGAGATGCATAAGGAAGAAAGATGGTCGACCAAAAAGGTGTTTTTTTATAATAAGCCCGTCGAATGAAGGAGCATTCAAATTCCAATGGAGGACTCTGATTTTGGTGGTGCTTTCCTCGTGAATGAAGAACAATCTTCACAAATGGAAAAATAATATCCATGGAAACAAAACGATCAGATACTTTAATACTCTATTTTAGTTGAACAAATCCAAAAGACTGTATCGTAAATTTTGGATTAGAATCAAGTTTAAAAAAAAAAATTTAATTGACACTAAACACACAAATTTTTTATTTTGTCTTCATTGTATTTTTCTTTACGTAATCATACAAAAATACAATAAACCCGCAAATAAGTTTGCAAGTTGCTTCTAAATTTATGAAAATTAGTTTTTTTTTTCATGGCATTTACTTCATAATTTAAAACATAAATAAATAAAATACTTTTCATGCGTACTAGATATTTATTAAACCTTTAATTGAAAAAATATATTATTCAGTTTGGATGTGTATTTTGGCCTCAAATCCAATGACCATAGACAAAACATAGATATGCATACATAACATACACAAAAAGACGATTGAGGTCTTCTTGAAGTTTGACGCAGTCATTGATTGATTTGACAACTAAATATTTTTTTTTATCATCTGCGTATGCTAGATAATTGGCATATAAAAAAACATTTGTGGATATCATAATTATAAACATTAAATAATAGTGGCCCTAGGTGAGAACCTTGAGGTACACCGGAAGGCATGATAAAAAACGTAGACTTAGTTCCCTCAATTGATATACATTGAAGTGTATTCTGGAGATATGAAGTGAGCCACCATAGTAAGTCACCTGCGGATGCCTAACATGGAGTGGTTAATGGTTAACCTTATCGAAAGCCTTGGAGTAATCTGTATAGATTACATCTTCTTGATTTCTACTGTCCATATTGCTCGTTATATATTCCGTAAACTTACTAAATTTGTTAGTACCAATCTTTTTCTTAGAAATCCATGGTGTTGGTTTTGTATGTTGCAAACAGTGGTTGTATAGATTTGATCGTAGATAATGCATTCAAAAAGTTTACTAAATATGGAGAGTATTGAGATTGGGCGGTAGTTTTCATCGTTACTTTTTGAATCTGTTTTATGAATGAAGATTATAATTTCTTTTTTGGAAATTTTCCTACCTTTAGAGACATTGTAAATATGTGAGTTAAAGGGTAAGTAAGATTTTGGGCACATTTTGAAACAAAGTATGGAGAGATACCATCACTGCCAACGCCCTTACTAACGTCCTAGGTATTTATAGATTAGTGAATTGTGAATTAGTACATCCCCGATCGGGTTATGATTTTTCTCACAAGTAGAACTATCCGTTACGCTGGGATCATTCGTGCCCATATCACTTACGTAGGTGGACTGAAAGTGTTTAGATTATAATTGGCACACTTGATGAGCGCCGGTACCAGGCTCGTCTTTAAGGTACATAACTTGTGGGATGCCATTTGTTTTATTTTTACTTTTGGCGTAATTCCAGAGTTGCTTATTATTTATTTGAATATTATATTCTACTGAACTGATGTAATAATGGTAATAATATAATATAATGCAATTGAATTAAACGATTATCACATTCGTTATATCAATCTTAATTAAAATTAATTTATACAAAGTTTACCTTTATTTCGCACTGGCAAACTTTACAATCAAATTATTTTTAGGTATGGATTGAACAAAATCATTTTCAATTGACAAAATTGCCAAGTTTAACACACATACGTTAATACGGCTTTGGACGCCTCTTTGGTTCTCCATCATATAGGCGCCATTGTCATAGCCTTGGCCCCTGCAATCATCCATGTCTAATTCATGTTTATTTGTCACCTCATCCAGAAATAAACCTGCGTGACCCTGGCCATTGGACTCCGATACTGGTGTGTATGTAACAAAACATTCACGTGTGCAATTATCATCAATATCAACAAAATCTAAATGTGACACTTAACTGTTCAGTGTGGCTTATAATAATAATAATAATAATAATAAATGGATGATTTGTATAGCGCCGTTTTTGTGAAAAATCACCTCAAGCGCGCTGTACAAATATTACTTCCTATTCTTTATCTAGTTATGTCCAAATAGATACAAAAAAACATACTTACCTGGCAGGTTGCTTCAGATGAACACAGTT